>LOEQ01007970.1:45648-102427 GCA_001685075.1 Bramus lutescens
AACTTTGAATCTCTCTTTACTGTATATCTCTCTTTTTCTGACCATATGAGTCTTCATTCAATACATTGTCTTCTATGCATACTTGCTTTTGTAATTGCTTTATCTAGCGCATCAAAAACTGCTGAAAAGTCCCCACTGTTGTGCATCTTCAGCCTTTCCTCAATGGCCATGACTTATGCATGGTTGTTTTTGTTTTCCTTACTCCATTTAGAATAGAAATATCGTGAGTATTACTTTTAAAACTATAATACTCACAGAGTCTTAATACAGCAATATTTGATATGCTTAAGTAGGTATTGAATAACCAAAAAGGGAAAGTAAATCAGAGATTTTAAATCCATGAACTTGTTTTCTTTGGTGCATTTTGTGGAGAACTTGTTCAATATCTCTTAGTAGATTTTTATTAGCTATGAATCTGCCTTTTGTGATTTAAATAGTTTCTTGATCTTTGAGAGATGAAAAACTCTGATCAATCTAAGTGATATAAAACTTTCTTCAAATATTTCCAAGAATGGTGCTGTTTTCCATGATTATGATTGGCAAACTGACTGAAAATGTACAGCCATTGACTGTGCCATCAAAATGTCACTAATGAAGTTGACGTACTTCCAAATGGTTAAGATTCAGGTTAATTTTTAATATAGTTTGAAATAGGAAGATAATATATGGAGCACTATTTTCTCCACTATAAATCCTTTGAAAATTCTGTCTGTCTTAATAAGAGTATCATCAATCATCTTCAAAATGACTGTAATAAAAATTCTCAGAAGGATATAGTTCAGGTTTTGTGTATATAGTAGGTACCATCTGTGCATCATCTTGCTTACTCAATGTAATGGAATTGGAGGAAATTTTAAAGCCCCGAGTAGCCTGTGGCTACTGCGACACGGAAACACAGCGACCTAGTGCAGATATGGCCTTTACACGGAGATAATAGCTAGATATTTTCTAATCTTTACAAAACACACTGGACACCCACTTTATCCTTGAAAGCAAAAAAAAATTAACTGGGCTCACACTGTTGTACATCTTCCCATTTTTGTCAATTTACAAATTAATTCCATTGATCTTTGACTTGTGCAAAGAATTGATTAGAAAAATTGATATTCATCTGTGTTAGTCAGAATTCCTTGGAATGCATCAAAAAATGAACAAAATTAACATATTTTGTCATAGACATCCTAAATACTGAGACCCTAGAGTAACAAAGGTAGTGGTGAATGGGAGATACATAATTTTAACAGAATTCATTCAAATACTGACAAGGTGCTGAAGGTACCACCAAAGATCTATGATGGAAGAGGCGTTCACTAGTTGAAACTCAAATCCCCTCAAACATGGTTGTTCTAAGAATGTATACTGCTAAACATTCCAAGGACAAAAGATTAACATTAAAGTGACTGTTATATTGTAACATAAACCTATTTCATAGAGATGTGAAAGGGTAGGTAAGTTATGCAGCAAAGAATTGGAAGATTCTGGAAGATAAAATCGTAATTCACTAAGACAGAAAAGATGAGCAAGCAGAGAGACAAGATGGGTTCCCATAAGGCAGAAGACAGTGTTAGAAGTCTACTATACTTTAGGACAGTGTTTACCATGGTCAGACTTATATTGAGACCAGATTACACAATGGCTCCAGAATGGAGCATAATTTCCCAAACTTCAATAGGAAGCTCATACAAGAAAGGTTACATTCCCTAACATAATGTGGCATTGGACCAACAGTCCCAATGATAGAATATTTAATAATAATATCAAGAACAATTTATGATGAATTAGATATAGTGGTATGGAATGAAAATATTCTTTACTAAAATTCTCTTAGGAATGATGTTTCTAACCCTTTGTGGAGGATGAGCCTTTATATTTCAGAATGACAACAGCAACGGATGCAGATAAAAACAAAGTACCAACTACCTGCAGAGGTGAGCACTTTAGGACTGTGGAGATATTAACTGTACCTATTGCAAATGTGGTATAAGACTAAGAAAATCGTTACAAACAAGCCGGTCTAAGCACATAAGCATGTCTTAGGAAACTGTCTCATCTCCAGTATTTGCCCCACAAGCCACCTACCACACATAATGCCACCTTTTGTCCCATTTTAAGACTGCTTTATAGATAACTTTGAATTTTTAAGAAATATGCTTCCAAAGTGCATAGTGAATTTCACAATATCCACGCAAGACAATAAAAGGGATGGCCAATGGGGTGGCTTTTTATCTGTTCTGTTCCCACAATTTCACTACATTGATGACGTATCACGGGGACAGGTGATGGTAAAGAGCAGTTTTCTGCATGAGATTACATCAGTAAAATCAGAAACAAACCAATCCTTGGATTAAGTTCTGCCATTTCAGGACAGTAAGAGGAAGCTGCTGTGGAGGGTGAGCCTTAGAGGAGGAGAGTGGCTGGAACTGAAAAACTCATGACCTCAGAGAATGCATCTGTAGTGCCAAAGAGAAGTTGACGGGTTGTAGTCAGAGGCTGCTTGTTCATTCCTGGCCACCCAGACATGAAATAATCACACAGAAACTTTATTAATCAAAACACTGCTCGGCCAATTAGATAGGACTTTTTATTAACTAACTCTTACATACTAAATTAACCCATTTCTATTATTTTGTGTTTTACCACGAGGCTTGTGGTTTACAGGTAAAGTTCCAGCTGGTGGTTTGCATCTTTCTCCTTAGGCAGTTACATGGCATCTCCTCAACTTCACCTTATTTTTTTCCTTTATCTCTGCTTGAAATTCCCCCCTTTCCCTATTCCGCACTGTCATAAGCCCAAGCAACTTCTTTATTAATCAATGGTAATAAACATACTCACAACATACCGAGGGGAATTCCACATCAACAGGTAACTCTGCTTCCTCAAATAATGCTGACATCTACTCCTGTAGGTTTAGAAAAGATGAGAATGGGTGATAAAAAACCATATCATGACCACTGAAACATGTGACTTTTGCATTGTTCTAGTTGCTTGGTTATAAAGCACATCTCAGCCACAGAAGAAGCATTGGCTCTTCATCATGATAGTACATCTACCTCCAGCCAGAAATTGCAATCAAAATTGTTGGTTATCATAAGCAGGACCTTGGGTCCATTGGCACTCCTGGCGATAGCAAGCCATTTTCTGTGAAAAAGAGGGAATGCCTCCCCATTAATGTACTTGTCTTATGCAAATGAGTGGCATGCATGTGAAGTTCCTGAGTCAGTAGGATGTGCAAAGCTCTTGAGCACTTCAGGGCTGGCTTCCACGCACTTGATTTTGGCGCTCAGAGAGAGGATTCAAACTCATGCCAAAGACAAAGTCACTGATTCCTTTGATGAATGTCTACCTGACCTGCTTGGATTTCCCCTATCTGTCTTACTTGTGCTGGGTTTGTTTATGAAGTATGCATTTTGTTCAACCACGTATTAATAATAAAAATTTAGTAGATAGTATAAAATGATTACCGGCATCAAGAAGAGGAAGGAAATAAGGAGGGAAAAGGTCAAAGGAGGAAATTAGAGGAATGCAGGGTGAATCTCAAAGTATAATGAATTCCACAGAGACTTGCACGGAGACTGGAGTGAGCTTCATTGTATTGCATACGGAATATTGGCCATGTGTATGATTTTGGTGTTCTTCCCACAAAAAATCAATTTGATACTTACTAAATAATTTATTCAACTAAATTAATCCTTTTACATGATATATGATTCATTATATATATATATAATTATTGGTTTGTATACCTTCAATATGCATAATAAAAATTAAAGAAATGCAGAAAGAAAATATTTTAATTAAGTTATTATCCTCTAGATATTTCAACTAATTAATTCTCATTTCAGAGAGTTGAATGATTAGTTCCTGAACTAATTAACTCATTATTCTTTTGAACTTGAGCAAGGTGAAATTAGAAAAGAAGAATGAAATAGACCTTCTAGTGTAAATTTCCTAATTTCTTCCAGTGCTCGAAATTTCTTGCCAGGAATTTATTTTCTTTATCTATTAATAGCACAGACTGCTTTCAGGCAAGTGATCACCAGTGGGCTTGAATTAAAAAAAAAATAGCCTGTAGATCTAGTCTTTTGGGAATGTTACCAATAAGACTGAATTATTTGGATAAAAAAAACAGTGCTCATAATTCTTTTGAAATGGTACTAAGGTTTCAAGGTGTTAGTGGGATCAGAAAGATCAGAGGAAGTCAGCTGGCCTTCAAAGGTTTACCTTGGCTTTCACTTTTAAAGAGCAACAGTGTCCGCAATGCTTGGTTTGATGCACTCTTTGCCATACATCCCTGCTTGCATTTCTAATCCATGAATATCGATTACACATCCAAATTAAAAAAAATAGATTATGATGAGAAGCAGGGATAGTCTGAGCAGGAAAAATATCAAAAACTTCCCCAAACTAGGATCTGAACAAGCATATAATCCACAGATCTCTCGTATGAAAGTGATTCACTGCATAAGACAACAGAAGCCCAACATACTAAAAATTACAAGTAATCTGAATACCATATTTTTATAATACTGTACTGTTCTGTATCACAGTGTCAGTGAGAGAGAGAGAGAGAGAGAGAGAGAGAGAGAGAGAGAGAGATTTCTAGATAGGTCTCTTTAGGCAGGCAGAGTTAACCTACCGTGATTGTCTACCACAGCTATCTTAGTGCAGGTGTGCGTCATGATGTAGATTTGACTGTGAAGTGTGTCTCAGACCGAAGCGTTTGAGCACTGGTATCCAAGTAATGGTGTCTTATGGAGAGGGAACTTTGTTAGATGAAGCAGGTCAGTGGGTGACTTGGGGGTTAGACAGTCTAGCCACAGGTCCTGTGTGCTTTCTGCCTCCTGATTGACAGAGCAGTTCACTAGCAACCTCTGACACCTGGGCCATGCCTTCCATGCCATAATGATGAATGTGTTGCCTAGAACTCTAAGTCCAAAACGTTTATAAAACTGAGTTACTGGGACTGGAGAGATGGCTTGGCAGTTATGAACACTGAAGGCTCTTCCAGAGGATTTGGGTTCAATTCCCAGCACCTACATGGCAGCTCATAAATGTTTGTAAATCCAGTCCTTGGGCGATCGCGATACCGTCACACCACTGCACGTAAAACTGAGTTTCTTCTTGTCTGATGTCTTGTCACGGCAGTGGCAAAGGCGACTACTGGTTTTCCCAAAAGTACTTTTTAAGTTTATTAATTTGATAAATAAGTTTGGTGGAAAGATTATTTCAAGATTATTTCTTGTACAAACAATTTCTTCTTAATTACTAGTCGGTTAAAATCTCCCCAAATATTGAAAGGACAGGTTTTAAGTGCTAATTAAAATGAAAGAAGTGTTATCAGAAACAACAAGAAAAGAAAAGCAACAAGGTAAAAACTCTGCTGAAGATTCTAGGAAAAGATATTTTTACGTCTGTATGAGTTGGGCTTTTGGTTTAAATTACCATAACTTGATCAAGCACTTTGAATTTCATACACAGTGAAAATTGATAAATCATAGCTGCCATTCCATTAGCCTTTTATTCTTTGTGAAGAGAAAAGAAGCCCTTTTTGTACAGCTAACCTTTTAAGTTCACTGGAAGGCAGGTGTGGATTTGAATTTTAAGAGGCAAGGCTAAGATCAACTCATTTCTAAATCTTTCTAGCAAAAGATTTGTTTTACATGGTTTGATTAGTGTTTTTCCCATTCATGAATAATTTGGTTATAATCAATGAATGATTGAAAATTGCTTTTATTATTATCATTATTAATTATCATTATTTTTCCTTCAGCTATTTTAATGTGCCTATCTATGGTCTGCAGAGCACTGAACTTAACCTTGGCACCAGCCTAGATGCTGCAATTTCCCAGTGTTTGTGTCCTTGTGTAATTCTTTCAGGTGCGTGTGAGATGGACCTCGTGGTCCTTTCGATAATTAGAAAAAAACAAGGGTGAAAGGTCATCACTGGTTTTCCTCCTTTGCAGACATCTCATTCTGTTTATATTTGTTGACTCTCTTTGTGGCCTGCTTTGCTTGGATATTTTGATGAAGCAAGGGTTGATACTGAAAGGTGGTCTTGTCAAGAAACCAAAGCAAGCCTGTTGCTTTCTCCCAGATAAGCCCTCAATCCTCTCTTCAATTTCACCTTGAAGTCAGTTAGCTCAGAGAGAACTGGATAGCATTCACAAGCATGTGAAAGAGTTCAGAAGCAGATCCCCCTCTGCTGATGTCTTAAGATTGCTGAGGATTTGGCCTGTGTCCCATTCCTAACCCATAGAAACTATGAAGCCGTAAATGTGTCTAGTTCCCAAAAAGGAATTTGGAGATAATGTTATATGAACAGCCACTGCTAGTTGCTACAGTGAAACTGCTGGCTCATGCTCTTCTCCCTTTTACAGGGCCCACAAAATATGTAAGCTATACACAGATATGCTCCTCATATAAGCTGCATGTCAATAATCGCTCACAAACTGTCCCCCAATTAAATGAGGGCACTCATTAGAAACACCGAACCCTCAGTCCAACAATGTGACTATGTGAAGGGCTTATGCTGTGATTACCAAAATTTTTCTGAAGGCAGAAACATAGCCTTTAGGAAATGTGAACTATTAAATATGTTATACTGACAAAGGAGAACCAAACAACAGTCATATACTTAATGTCCTTAGGTGGAATTTCTAGCGTTATACTGAGAAACATTAAAGATCAATCAGGTAAAATAATTTCTATAAGGCCTGGTGGATTCTGCTATTGTATATGATAAAGTACTGGGAAGGTTAGACTAATGATAATGGATGTAAATCAGAGACTAATGAGTTAAAGTTTCCAGGTTCTTAAGTAATAGTTGCATATA
The DNA here is from genome assembly GCA_001685075.1 of Bramus lutescens. Taxonomy (NCBI): domain Eukaryota; kingdom Metazoa; phylum Chordata; class Mammalia; order Rodentia; family Cricetidae; genus Bramus; species Bramus lutescens. The sequence continues at coordinate 52,481 of LOEQ01007970.1, forward strand.
ACTATACAGCTACTTCTATAGAATATCAAAGCAGCGTCATATCTAATATGAACATGTTCTCAAATTTTTAGAAAAATAAACTTATTGTTTGATTCTGAGTATTGTCACTATACAATGCCAATAAATATTATTACTTTCTAAATGCATTTAAAAGAATGAGAACCCTGACAATGAACTCATTTGCAGCAGCTTCTCTGTAAAACACACTCATGATTCTCTTTAGGCCATATTCTCCATATCTAAGCCTTGCAATGTCATCACACCAGCAAACTCAGTCTTGCCTCCTTGATTTGATAGCCTTTGCATGGACTGCTAGTCATCCATTTAAGGGCTTTCCTGTGTAAGTTTCAAAATTTTAGTGGATAATAAAGATAATAAAGAAGGAAATATGATAGAATGGAACATTCAACATATGTACTGCTTCATTCTATGAAGAAGGCTTTCCTAATCATAATAAACTCATGGTTTAATAACAATATTGGATGGAAGGCAATTTTTTGTGTCTTTGTACTATTGTCTTGTGAAATTGTGATAGAACCAATGAAAATTATAAACATGTTTATTCATAAAGTATGGATCTTAATTTTAGTGCAACTATACTTTTGCTCACTATACTAGCCATTGAATATTTATTTTAGAAAGTAATGCTTATTAAGAGAATAGTGTTACTTATGATAACAATGTTGATAAACCCATTGAATTAGATGACCATGTTATTATAGAGTTATTTAGATTCTTCTGTCCTATTGTATAGGCTTGGTTTGGAGCTTACTGTGTTCTTCAGTATTACAAAATAGGTTCAAACATGTCAATCCCTTCCTTCCATCTCCTGGGTGCTGGGATTATAAATGTGCACCCCCAAAACTGATTAGTTTTCCTTTTTTAATTAAAGTGATTGACTCTTGCTGTGAGCATGAAGAGATTGGAAAATCTTTTTCAACACTAAAGCATCATTTGCACTTCACCTTCTAGTGATATGTCAAAATATAATCAGAGTAGTGAAATGTGTGTGTGTGTGTGTGTGTGTGTGTGTGTGTAGAGATGGAGAGAGAAAATTAAGAACATACAATATAGATATATATGGTATATATATGCATACAATATAGATATATATGGTATATATATGGTATATTCTGTGTTCATATATATATGGGATATTCTGTGTTCATTAGATTCTGGTTCCTTTTCTTACTCTTATTGTTAAAATAAGAGGAAGAAGCTCATTCCTCTATAAAATCATTACCTTGAGCAAGACTTTATGACTATTTTCTTTGTTCTCTTTTTTAGGTTGTGATACTTTACAAAAATTTTTTATGTTTCATAATTGTTTGTATTTTTTAGAAGTGAGTGTAAGGGGAAATACAATTACTCTGTATTTAACATCCACCAAAATGGATGACCGTGAGCCCACAGTATTTGTCTGCTAACAACTTGTTGTCTTTAAACCAGCTTGATTTCATTCTTGGCATGACTGTCCTTTGAGTCAGACGCTGCCTAGTAGCATCATGATCAACTATACCCTGATCTTTTCCTTGGGTGGTATGTTTTTAAAACCTTTGACATCTACCTACACTTTCAGTGTTGGGCAAAGACTGGAAAAAATTGAATTTGAACTTCATCAAGGGTTAAGATCTATGAAGTTATGCAAGCTGTTATGTTTCTTTGAGTTTCCCCCCTTTTTTATTATGTGACTGGATGTCAGTCTTGTGGTTCAGATTAACCTCAAACTCACTAGGTTTTTAATAATGACCTTGACCTTAATTTTTTCCTACCTCTGTCCTTCAAATATGAGGATTTAAGATATATTTAATCATGCTCAGTTCATATGATGTAGTTGTTCAATCCCAGAATATCATGTATGCTAGGCAGCATTCTATCACTTAGCTGCGTCTCTAATCCATAAGCTATTTCTAATCTTGTTCATTTAAACTTCTCTGGCTGTCTTGATTCCTGTCTATGTTCAGACCTAGTTCTGCTTTACCTTCTGAGTTTTTGACTAGGTTTCATATTTCACTAATAATTCTCCAAGATGAATAAGCTATAAGCTTTCTATCTGGTGTCAGTTTTTGTGTGCAGCATCTTGCAGAGCACTGTGTGATAATTTAGTTGTTTTAGGACATGAAATTTATGATCAATACAAATGCAAAGTGTTTGCAACAAGTGGTTTTCTCCACTTTTCACAACTGCATCTAACTTGAACAATATGTAACAGTGACCACACATGGACTACCAGCAAAGGGGCTTTGTTTCTGTGTTTGTCTTCTGAGACACAGTCTCGCTGCATAACTCTGGTAGCCTGGAAATCACTACATTCACTAGGCTTTCCTTAAACTCACAGAGATCCACCTTCCCCTAGTGCTAAGATTAAAAGAGTCTTTTAGGGTCTGATGCTATTGTAAGAGTGAGAATATAATACACACAAAGATAATGGAATAAGGTAAAAAAATTAAGAAGCCTGCAATGCCAAGCTGAACGTTGATCAAAGTTTACTCTACTATTGTCAAAATGTGGTCTCCTCAGAAGAGAACGCAGCACAAAATAGAAATTGATCATGATGCATGCTATAGAGATATGACTGAATCAGAACCTGAGGCAACTATCTAACAAAATGTGAACCCTTGAGTGACTCTAATTAATTAACTTGCAGTGTCAGAAATCAAACCTATGTCTTTTGTGTACCAGGCAAAAATCCATTTTGGAGGTAGTTATCTCGAAACACATGATTTTAAGATGTGTTCAAGTTTGAGAGACACTGTTATGAAGGAAAGCAGTTTATGTCAAGAGTATATATGCAGGGAAGAAAAAAGGTTGTTTTATGGATGTTGCACAATGCAGCTTGATTATAAGGTATCCCGTGGGAGCAGCTTCCAGAGATGAAGACTGTGAAAGGGAGCAGCCTGACTTTGAAGGCTCATGGAAGTCAAACTAGGAAAGCAGGATGGCAGGATGAAACCTGACAAACTCCATTTAAAAACTCATGATTCAAGATGTCTTCCACTGACATACCTGTACAAGTTGAGATAATAGCAGATGATGGTGATTAATTAGCACATGCGAGAATATTTGAAGTTCATTCTCAAAAGATATGTGTGTGCATGAGTGAGTGTTTGTGTGTGCGGCGGGGGGGATCTGCTATTATACTGTTATAACATTCGCCATAAGATTCTCAACAAAGGTTTTTATCAAGACCTCAACTTGGACCTCCAGAAATGTGAGCTAAATACCATTTTTTTCTTGATAAACTATTTAGCCTCCAGAATCTTAGAACAACACAAAGTAGACAAAATGTAAATACTAATTGTGTGGCAAGGACTCTGTGTGTGTGTGTGTGTGTGTGTGTGTGTGTGTGTGTGTGTGTGACTACAAAGCAATTCTGAACCTAAGACTTGAGGAACAATTTGAATGAGGGACAATTATAAGAGCCATAAGGTCAGGGAGTTTGCTGAGAGATTGGGCCTTATTAGAAGCTACATTCATAGTCTCACCAACATGACAGCCCAAACATTAGCTGAGTAAAGACTGAGCAAGGACAGTAATAACCATGCCAGAGTGGATGTGGAAGCCTGCAAGGACTCAACCCCATACAAAGTACTAGAGGGGCAATTAAAGAAACTTGACAGAGGGAGAAAGCTCTCCCTCAGGAAAAGCACAACTTTTGTTTTTCATACAAATGGGCAGCCCTGAAAACATTCATACAGGTAGTATTGTAGAGACTGAGTGGTTTATACTCAGAAATACATATGCATGTAAATATATGAAACAACAGATCTTAATGGAAAAATAGGGCACAAATTTGAAAAAGAGCAGAATGGAATGCAAGAAGAAAGGAAGGGAAGAAAATGAAAGGAGAAATGATTCAATTATATTATACTCTTAAAAATAAAAGAAGATAACAGAAATTTAATTGTAGATGATAGTATAATGTGTGGTCCACAAGAAAAAACCCCTAAGGCACAAGTGCTCCCATTGTAGACATGAGTCTTATTTTAAATTTTGAAATTTATCTACCAAATAGCAAATATAAATGGATCTAGTTGTATGGTTAGGCATAAGAAGAAATTTTTAACGAAAATGACTTAAAATAGTCATTAACTAAATACTTTTTCTCTTTTGTTCTTATTTCCCTTATTTTAATAATTAAACATGCTCTCTGACATCACATAAGAAAGATACAAGAACAAGGAAGATACAAATCATTTCAATAACGGATCAAGATGTTTGATCATGACAGGAAAGTAAGCAGTGCAACAAATAGCACAGAAACGGAATAATATCTGTCTTTACGTGTACATATAATGGAATGGTGCATATAGGCTTAAATCATCCACAATCATTTTCATTAATATGAATAGAAATGTCTAACTTTCGTGTCAAAGCATGCAGAGTAGACAACTGGAAAGACAAATGAAGTCCCATAACTTTCATTAATTCATCGTGTTGAAAATCTCCTTAATATTTAAAAATCAATTACAGAAAAGAGATACTTTTAGGCAAGGGTTTTAATTTTATGATCTCAGAATGACATTTTCCCAGGGTTATTTTAACAAGAAGAGTTCAGGTTAAACCTTTTAGTTTGTTTCTCGGCAGAAATGTTCTGCCTGGCTCTCTTAGGAGAAATCTCATTAAGAAAATGTAATTGCCCCTAATTCTATCACTATAGATAGCTCTGAATGACATAAAACTGATGCTGTCCCAGAACACGTCTGGGACACAAACCAATCAAGTTCCGTAGCTGGTGAGGCACATTTAATTGACAATATTCAACTAAAGATGGAATGAATGATCTATGACATTTTCAGTGTGCTAACCAGACATCTTTCACTCAAAATAAGTCATTCAGCTGGTTCTTTGAAATGTGGAAGTTATTTCAGATATGGTGTGCACACAGTGCAGTAACTCCTATGCCATTGATAAAGTAGGCTTTCTGGAAGGAACACTTTTCTTTTGTTCATTTTGAGTTCCTGGACTTATATTTAACAGTTAATAAAATATATTTTACGGAGAAATTTCTTATATAATTATATCTTGTCAACCATAGAATGTTCATGGGAAGATGTCAAATTGCATATTGCTGTATACTGGATGCAGTGGGTTGTCAAAAATACTGCATGACAATCCTGGTGAAAGCTTGTGTCTAATTTCCCTCTCTGAGCTGGAATTTAGCTGGAGTTAGATTCTCATGGGTATTTTTAGACACTTTCCCAACTGTAGTGCTTGGGGTCATGGTGTAAATCTTCAGTTTCCCGCTTCTGCCACCTTGTCTGCTCCTATGCTGTCCCAACGGCCATGGGTTCTAATCCTCTGGACTGCAAGCCTAAATAAAGAAATAAATTCTTTGCTGTAGGAATTTCTACCACCAGTAACCTTTTAAGTTACCCACCCACTTGGGCATGGCTTCTTATACTATATATGCTGATGTAAAACGCGAGCTCAGCGGGACTCTTTTCCGGCTGCTGGATTTGGTTGCTCTTCCCCTTTTGAGCAGAGGACTGTAATCTGTGAGTCTACCCCTAAATAAATAACCTTTTATTATACTCAATTCTAAGCTAATGTGGGATTTCTTTTTTTGCGCCCTTCTTCATCTGGCGCCCACGTGGATCCAGACTCCACACCTGCCAGGTGGACCAGCTTAAGGGCCTAGATCCACAGCCCAGAAAGTCTCCCAACCCCACCCGCTTGGCTTGCTTTTACCTAGGTGGTTTTTCGGAGAATGCCTGCCGCAACGGAGCTAACTGCCTGAGCCGACTTGGAAATTTCCCAAGTGCGCATATGGCCCCTGCCCCCACTGCCGTGTTCCCTGCCATGGTTCCATCCACCTTCTTTCAGTCCTTTGGGCGTTAAGAATTTGATGCTCTGTCAGAGTAGATTACACGGTAGGAAGCTAAAACCCTGAGTAAGTCATCCCTGACAGGTACTGGAGATGTTAAATCCTGTCCTTGTACCTTCATTCCGTGTTCATCAGCTCCAATAATTTCCTCAGTCGTTTCAAATCTTTTTATTTGCTATCTTTTGCAAAGCCTGAATCTCCTGTCCTGTATATATTTCTAGTGATGTCATTGAGGCACCCAGTCTCTGGTCCTCACTCTGCACTTGTGATTCCAAGGTCTGATGTTTTTCCTTTAAAGATAACATGTCATCCTCGGACATTATTTGAATAGCGTGTAGACTGCCTTCCTGGAGAGATGGTCTATCTGCCAACCTCTCATTACTTTTTAACAGACTTTGATTGTGAAATTCAACAGTATGAATCCTTTCAGGATTCAACTTTGTCTATAAAATTAATGTTATCCTTTTCAATAATATTATTTTTTCAGGTAACATTTGATTTTCAATGGTATTAATCCTGTAAGCTAGCTGTTTATTATTAGTCTGTAAAGACTGTATTATTTCTATAAGTGCCTCATTCTTGGCTCTGTTATCAAACGATTTTCGTAAGGATATAATATGAAGAAAATTACTGAGTTCCAATAGCCAATAAATGGATGCATCACCATAACCATATGAGCCTTGGAGAATGCAATTTATAGTGTTACCAACACATTATTAAAATTTTGCACGCTAATGTTGCTTGCCATTATATAACTTTCGAGGTTTTTTGATGTATTAGTTAACCCGTGTTGTGAGATCCTAAATTGTTTTAGGTGTAATAATATTTATTGTTCAGCAGGTGCCACCGTTGCAGGGTAAGGACAAGCAGCACAACCTGTGGCTAAAGGAAGAGTCCCGTGCAGCTTCGGGCTTCTGCTTTGGTGCTGATCAAGTCAACTCATACATGGAGCAAGGAGTCGATAACTTACAAACGGCGAGCACAAACTTCAAGCTGTGCAAGTCGCCTTACTGTAGGGAACATGGCGGTGGGGGGAATGTTTGCAAACTTGGAAAATTCCCAAGTGCCCCACACTTAACTCCGCAGTGGCAGAGGAAAAACAAACAAACAAAAAACCAATACCTAGTAGACTTAGTAGGTGAAAGCAAGCCAGGCGAGTAGAACTGGGAGACCTTCTGGGCCGTGTACCATTTGGGCCTTTGGACCAGTCCACCTGGTAGGTATGGAGTTGGGCACCATATGAAGATGAACACTAGCTCAGAATAGAATATAATAAAGGGTTAGTTATTTAGGGGTAGACTCGCAGATCACAGTCCTCTGCTCAAACCAGGAATCTAGCATCCAGAAGACAGAGGGAACACACACTTTACATCAGTATTTATAGTATAAAAGGCCACACCCAAGTGGGTGGATAACTTAAAGGCTACTGCCTGAAGGATATCCTATTGCATAGTAGTATATGCATTATAAAAAATATTAACATGTTGCTAAATGACGCATGTTTTTTCTCACGAAACCAGCAAAATCAAAGTCAGGCATAAGTGGGATTACAGGTGCATTATTTCATCTAGTTCAAATATGAAGATCTCTAGAAACCATGTGAGGGAAATGGACCTACAAGTTTATTCTGGATATCCCAACATTCAGCTTTGTGGGAAGGTAAAACCAGATGAAACCAAAAAGAAGGAAAAATGCTATAAGGTTAATATATCCTATTATCAGAGAAATATACTTCAGGAAAGATGAAAAGACAAAGTAGACAAATGATGTGCTAATGAATACACCAAGGACTAGATAGGGGATTGATCAGTCCTCCAGCAGAGCACCATAGCTCAGTTACCAGCACCCATAATGAGTGACATATAATTGCCTGTAACTCAGGCTCCAGGAAATCTGACATCCTCTTCTAGCCTCCACACACATGCACACGTACACACATGGAGTTGCACACATGCCTACAAATGAATAAAAACAAAAATATTTATAAAAATGGGTGGAATACAGTGAAGAGTTGGAGGCAGGGGAATCATCAGTTTGAAGCAGGATGGGCTATACATACATGCTTAGAGAAAGGTTTCAACGGTTAAGAACGCTGGCTACTCTTCTAGAGGACCCGAATTTGATTCCCAACACCCACATAACAACTCACAAACATCTGTAACTCCTAATTTCACTTCTAGGGAATCTGACATCTTCTTACCTTCTGCCATGCACACAGTACCCATACACACACACACACACACACACACACACACACACAAATTAAGTTTTTATTAAAAATTAAGAAAAGAAGCACACCGAAGGAAAATTAGTTAAGGAAAGTCAACCAACCAGTGGGAGACGCAGGTCATGTCAGGATTAGATTCATTGAATTGCTTGACACAGAAATAAACTGAAGCTAAATTAATACCATACATAATACAATTGAGGGAAAAAGCACAAACTTTTCATCAGACCTTTAAAATATACTTGAAAAGGCATCATGCAATTTATGACAGCGTGCATAGGGGTGGAGTAGCTGGGCTAAGAGATATAATCCAAGCACAAAAAAGCAGACCTTGCATGATTTTGCTCTCATGTGAATTTTAGGTAGTTAAAATCAATCCTTTCCAGGGATTATGAGCCAAGAGAATTAGGGAATGTTCATGAAAAGATATGTAATCTCAGATAACAAATATAAATTTGTGATGAATTATGAGGCCTATTTTATACTTTAAGTCTGCTGAGCCTATGTTAAATATTCTTAATGAAAAAAAACATGTGATGTAATGCCTATGTTAATGAGCTATCTGCAAATATTCTAATGTATGCAAATTAAAGGGAGCTTACCCACAGAAAATACACAAATTTTTCTATTTTCCACTAAAAATAAACAATTATTCAACTATGTTGAGCAAAATTGTTTTTATAATTAGCCATGGTATAGTTATAAAAAATTCACAAGCAAATTATTAAAGATTCAGTAGTAAAAACAAAATAATTGCAGTAGCAAAGTTCCTGAAAAAAAAAAAACAAGAACAGACTTGAGACAAACACCAGCATGGGTTTGTGATGGGGGTTATCCTATTTTAAAACTAGAATGTTCTATCTCTTGTAATGTTAAAGAAAGGAGATCACCCAAGTGAGAAGGGAATGTGTTCTGTTGATTTGGCGTTATGTAATACAGGCAGTTTCTGCCTGATTGCTTCCTTTTCATTAAAAGACTCAATACATGTAAAGCTCTTAGAGCGGCGTCTAGCCTGTACGAGTCTAATGCAAGTGTTAGCTGTTAATATTTCTCAATGACGTGTGACGCAAAGTCATCAGCTGAAAACAGCAGGGAGGGCGGAAAGGCGAAGATGGAAAGAATGCAAAATTACCACTGCTTGTGAGCAGCTCCTTTTCCTCATAGATTTTTTTCCCCTTCTATTTTCATTTGCAAAGGTCCTAATGTTTTATGACTCCATTGTCCGGTCTGATCCTGAACTTCTGCCCCAAGAGAGGTAGGCAAACATATCTCACTAGCAAATTGGGCATGCCTTTTTTACTCAGACCTTTTTTTTTTTTTTCCTTCTGTTGGCTGTCATCTCTTTGAAGTGAGCAAACTCCTTTGATCCTTCAGACCATGGCAGTAAGTTAACTGAACTAAATCTCTTTCCGAGGTGAGCCCTGCCATACTTCCTTGGTGTCACGCCTGCCTGTGAGAATCTACTCGCTCACACTGCAGTCCATGTGAAGAGATTTTATCGCTTGAGAAGTAAGCTTTGTCTGTGAACTTCAGCTCCATTGGCAAAGCTGATATTTGACTTTTCATCTTTTTCATCTATTATTCCTTTGTTTTCTCACTCATTTGGCTCAGAACAGAGTGGAAAAAGCAAGTGAACATCAAATGGCTCTCTTTAAAGACTACTACCTCCTAGAGATTTCTAATAGTATAATTTTAGCAGATTAATTAATATGTTTTGATCAATTTCCATATCAATTAAATATGAATAATAAGAAAGCTGATCTGAGGACGTGTTTGGGGATGCTTGTAATAACGATTGAGGTATACTTTCAAGTTACACAGGGTTTTGTAGGTATGAGCTGTGTTTCTTAACTGAAAACCTTAAGAAGAATAGCACTAAGTGAAACCAAGGGCCGGGGGGAGGAAAATCATAGCACAGGAAATGAGTGGAGGAAGGGAAGAAGGTACATCTTGCATATTTAGAGAATCTCAATTAGTTCATGGCCACTTTTAGTCTCTGTCAGGAGGAGGTTCCCCAAGTGGCACATCAGAAATCAAAATCTCTTCTGTACTTCATTTCCCAAGCTGTGTCTAGGGAGGATGACAAGTTCAATGTGGTAGGACTATAAATAGGCTTTCAATCCAAGCTGGCAGTTTCACCACAAAAAATGACAAGGTTATCTGCTAGAATACAAGTTGGGCTTTATTGCACTATTTACTAAATTCAGTATTAAACGTCCATTGACATCAGTGTTCTGTCAGCACTATTGATAGAGGCCGATAACTTGGATGATAGTGGAGAAAGATTTGAAAACAGTACCGACAGAGCGTTGGAACGGCGCGAGTGTGAACACTAAAAAGCGCACTTGTCTCGGGTTTGAGATTTGTTTTTGCCTCCCCTTTTCTCCCCTCGAAAATAACAGAAGGAGTAGACATGAGAGAATATGGTATTTCTGGCAGATGGAAAAATATATGCAAGGACTTGGAGTAAAAATAAATACAAACACGCAGGAAACTGAATCTAACATATGAGCAGTGTCGTCAGATCAAAGGGAGTAAATTGGAGTAAAGAGGGAGTTTGCCTTTCATTTGGGGTGACTTGGAAATAAAGATGTCAAGTTTGGATATGAAAATATTTGTGGTACAATAAAAATCTCCCTCGCCAAATGGTACAGGGCCTGGAGACCTGTACAGAGGTCATCGTTATGAGTCATATAAACTGGAGAGGCTGTACCTTCTTACAGATTATTTTAGTCCACATTGGGAAGTAACACTCTCTTTCCTGCCAACTATTTGAAGTGTCTGTTGCACCGAATGCAAATCCACTTCCCTGGCCTGATACTCATATGGTCAAACCATTTTCTTAGACAGCAGTCTGAGTTCCTTCTGCCGCACCCTGACCGTTCTTGGGGTATATTCTCCTTTAGCTCGTGCATGTCTGCAGTAATAAAAGCACGTCTCCCGGAAAGGCTTCTTCAGTCTCATCACTAGAATGTGAAAATGAAAGGAGGAAAAGACAGCCACAGTCAGCTGCTCGCCACTTCAAGCTGAAGAGAAGAAAGTGTTGTGCAGCGTACTGGAGGAGGTGGTTTCCTTGTTACGTTCGTTGTGTATTCAGCAAAGTCATTACACTTAAAACTGTATCAGTGAAGACATTTTTGCAGAGAAGCAAAGCCCGGACCTAACTCTTGTGAGCAGCAACAGCAGTGTGAGGCTGACTGTTCAAATTTTAGTGATCAGGAGGCAGACACGACAGAATGTTGCTGCTCAGTTTGATCTCTCCTTTGCCTCACAATTCTTTTTCTTCAGGCTGAGCTTCGAACCCATAGCATGATGCCCTCGGGATGAGCCATTTCTCTCAGAAAAGCCTAGAAGTGTGTCACCTAGGGGATTCTAGTTAGAGCCAAATCAGCAATGAAGCTCAACTATCACATGCACCTGAATGAAACAAAGGCTGTGATATTCAACCTGCAAAAGAAATGCAGGAGGAGTATATATGTGCTAACATTGCCTGACAATAATGTTGTAAAGGATTTCCTCGGCTGCACAAGAGGGACGCCATTACTTCCAGCAGTCAATTGATCCATATCAGTGGGACTTCATCACACAATAGTTCTACTACATATAAAATCCCAGGATCAACAAGATGTTCTTTCTCCTTCTCTCCAGCTCAGATCTGATTTGTGTTTCATAGTTTATTTCTCGGTGTGCATTAATAGATAACACTGTGAATGAAGAAATCATGGAAATTAGGTATACAAAAGAAGATATCAAAGCTAAAATAAATTTATAAGAAAAGTTATTTTGTCTATTTGTACCGCAGGTCTGTGTTGCGGAATAACTGACATGTCTTACCTCTATGGGATGTACAACTGCATGAGACAGTCATTTCTTTGACATACAGTTAACCTTGAAAAGTGTCACCCTGAAGAGTCAGTGGAAACTAATTATGATATAGCACATAGTCCTACTGTTTACAGTAATTGCTTAAAAATTTATTTTGAAGAATAGTTGGTATATTAAATAGTTAATATAGTATAATATGCAGCAAATTGTCAATACTGAATCACGTACAGACAATTAACTCTTTCTGATTACCTAACCTTACTGCATTATGGGTGAAATACACAGATTCAGGAACTGGTCACAAAAATATGCTTTGTGTGTAACAGTGTCAACTTAAGGATTTGTAAGTTGTAGTTAAATACAAAGTCACAGTTTTAATACTTAATCATCGCAAACTCATCATTCTCATAAGGACAGACAGAAACAAAGAACTCTACATTGCATCTGTCTTCCAGACTTCATTGTCATTCTACCAAGGTCCAGCACTGGGGCGATAGTTCAGCCATTAAAGACTGACTCGCAAATTTAAAAAATTGGAATTCACTTTATTTTCAGAATTGTTTTGTCAATATACAAAATTAGTAAGGGACAGTTTAAAACTCTTAACGTCTCCACAATGCTGGAGTAGATATACTGGTATATAGCAATAAAGTCATAAAACAGTTTAACCAAAGGTTTTTGAAATGTATACAACACAGAATATTTGTGAGCACAAAAGGAAAATGGATGTTCTGGAAAGTATGGTAACTCAAAATTTAGGGATTCTCCTACACATCAGTTTGCCCTTTTTCTTTGGTTATGACGGGGAAACAGTGAGCATACAGTCCTCTGAATATGACAAGGAATGCACAGGCTCATTTTTTCTCAGGGCATGGTGAAATGTATATATGCAGACTAGGACTCACTGGGTACCAGTTCTGCCTGGGATGGTGATGGTGCAGTTGCTCAGGAGGAAATTATCATTTGTTTAAGTGGCTGAATGAGTAGATGATTCAACTGATTTTGNGGGGAAACAGTGAGCATACAGTCCTCTGAATATGACAAGGAATGCACAGGCTCATTTTTTCTCAGGGCATGGTGAAATGTATATATGCAGACTAGGACTCACTGGGTACCAGTTCTGCCTGGGATGGTGATGGTGCAGTTGCTCAGGAGGAAATTATCATTTGTTTAAGTGGCTGAATGAGTAGATGATTCAACTGATTTTGGAAATTGTATTTTGAAAAGTATAGAGAACCATGAGTAATACTCTACTTAGTATACACTAAACATCATTAGTATCCAGAAAAAAATGGGTTATTTTTTGTGTGATTTACTTAGTTTTCATGTAAAGTGAATAATAGTTCTTTATTTCTCTGTAAATAGATTCTGTCTTGTCAATGGTGTGATATGTTCCTCTTATGAAAGAAAAAGTTTTGTGTGGTCAGACATGTATATGGTGAGAAAATATGTGTGTATACATTTATGCAGAGACAAGAAGAAACCCCCTGTGTCATTTATCAGGCATTAGCCATGTTGTTTATACTATATTTTAATATTTTATTTTATTTTAGACAGTCTCTCACTAGCCTGAATCTTACCAAGTATGTTAGCCTGGGTAACCAAGAGGCCTATGATTCCTCTCTCTCCCAACTTGGAATTTCAACTGAGTTCAGTGATGTCTTGCTTTTATGTGGCTTCTCTGACTGAACTCAGCTCTTAATGTCTATACAGTGATATATTTGTTGATGAAGCAATCTCCCTATCCCTAAAGACCTTTTAAACATCCTGAATCATATATCTCTTTTACCAGATTTCCAGCTACCCACACCCCCTCATCCCCATTTTAAACTGGTTAAGTAGCAGATATTGGGTCATTTTAACCTTATTTTATTACTTTCTTAAATATAAAGTTACTGGCACAGCCTAACTTGGTATTATTTTGCATGAATATCTTATTGCAATTACATTGTAAAATATTTTAATATATGTTTTTTCATTATATGTTCAGTTCTGATATGTGTCATTTAGTTCTTCTTAACTTGAAAAAATACAACTTTATCATCAAAGTTATTTCAGAGGTCAGCTCTCTGATAATTATTTCTTCCTTTTAGGGGAAGGAATTTTCCAAAGAATTGCCCTGAGAGCAAACCATGATTATATAAGGGTCACAACAAGTTCATGTGCCCAGTGTTTCTATGCTTTCTTTAGTTTCAAATGATCGACAAGTCTTTTAAATGAATTTTTTATGTTTTTGAGATTATAATAGAATTACATCATGTCCCCCTTCTTACTCCTCTGCCAAATCCCTCTTTCAATGTCAACCAATATTGACTTAACTCCCAGCACAAACACGTAAGATTTCAAACCTATAGTCTGTATACGGAAGTGCCTTGTAATGGCTGTAGATTAACTTACCCCGATTCCTCTATGCATATTTAACGCTTAACTAAACCCTAATAATACAGAGTGCTAGCTATCAGAATCAGAAATTAGTTCTGAACTGAAATTACTCAGAGGGAAGGTAGATATTCACCTGGGACAAGAAGAATCATCTCTTCTTTCCCTAAAATGTGCCTGAGGCTGACTACAAGGTGAGCAGCAAAATATAAACTTCATCGAGACATGAAGTTTACACTAATGGCTGTAGTGACGAGACCTACTTACCGAGACAACTCTCTTGACCACTAGAATGTTTAATACCATAGTTTGGCAAAATTCAAGCAATTCATATAGCTCTTTGTAACAGGGCCAAGAATTTAAAGCCTAACCAAGCAATTCTCAAGAGATGCTTAATTACTCACAGGTATTGTTGCTAAGCAACCACTTCACCTCCTGCTTCTGTTGCTTTACCTAAGTGTGGTAATCTGTTCTCTCTATTTAGTGGATGTTAAAAAGAGACAGAGAAGTGCTGTATAAAGAATTTATTTTAAACCAAGTGGAAACAGAGGCTTAGCAAAGAAGGCTCAACCTTATGTTTTGAACTGGAAGCTGGGCACCATATTTTAAACATATTTACCACCTCTGGTTTAAAAGATTAGTTTTAGAAAATGAATTTCTAAGAAAGAACTACAGTAAGAAAGAAAGGATTGTTGGAAGAGAAGGTATAATGTTTTTGGTTCATAAATGTCTGTGAGCAGATGTGCCAGACAGCAGGATCAATAACCTAAATGACTGGACACACAGAAGTCACCATAGTTGTAGGCCCCTGTTTTCTCTGCAGACACGTAAAGAACAACATTTTCTAAAAATATCACCGCAAGCTTACTAAAACTGAATTCGTATTACTATTTTGTCTTTGATTTACAATCATTAGTATCATTAGTTACTGATCTTTGATTTGTAATCTGAATGTTTCCTGTTGAGATCTTTCTCTTTCTCAAGTTATGAATGATTTATGCACAATCATGCCCCAATTTTGATTTATAAAATTCCAATGTAATTCCTAGGCTATTTCAACATGACAATTCACAAATAAGGTTTTAAAACAATTAGAGTGAACGGGCCATTGTTACTGGAAGTAGCCTGAATGGAAGAGATTTCTTCCCATATTTGATCAGTGAGTTGGTCTGTATTGTGCCCTAGATAACTTTCCTGAAGCCATATCTAAATACTTTTCCCTGGGACAACAAGGCCAGTGTATACTAAGTCAAAATCAGTTGAATCATCTACTCATTCAGCCACTTAAACAAATGATAATTTCCTCCTGAGCAACTGCACCATCACCATCCCAGGCAGAACTGGTACCCAGTGAGTCCTAGTCTGCATATATACATTTCACCATGCCCTGAGAAAAAATGAGCCTGTGCATTCCTTGTCATATTCAGAGGACTGTATGCTCACTGTTTCCCCNCAAAATCAGTTGAATCATCTACTCATTCAGCCACTTAAACAAATGATAATTTCCTCCTGAGCAACTGCACCATCACCATCCCAGGCAGAACTGGTACCCAGTGAGTCCTAGTCTGCATATATACATTTCACCATGCCCTGAGAAAAAATGAGCCTGTGCATTCCTTGTCATATTCAGAGGACTGTATGCTCACTGTTTCCCCATCATAACCAAAGAAAAAGGGCAAACTGATGTGTAGGAAAATCCCTAAATTTTGAGTTACCATACCTTCCAGAACATCCATTTTCCTTTTGTGCTCACAAATATTCTGTGTTATATACATTTCAAAAACCTTTGGTTAAACTGTTTTATGACTTTATTGCTATATACCAGTATATATACTTGCACAAATTGATATAGGAAATGTCATAATCTTGCTTTTACTCACAACATTATGTCCATTGCTTTTGATACTACAACTAAAAAGTATATGATTTATTTAAAACTCATGTAAAAGAAAAAGACAAGGTATCTTTTTCCATAATAATCATGTTTTTTATGTAATTACCTTAGCACAAAAAGAATTCTGAAGCACTTATAAAAGATTATAGACACCTAAGAATAGCTTGAACTATAATTGGTTCTCAAATAATTCTGAATTTAAAACATATAGATATACATATCTGTAGCAAAATTATGAATATTTATGCTTCTTTGGAAGTTTTAAATCACTGTAATATGTTAGACCAACCATTTGTAATGGATTATATATATATATGTATAGTTTAATGTCAATAAAAATCACATTGAAATAGCTTTCAAATAACCTAGACTATAAAAAATAACCTCATCCTTGAAATTTATCATGTGTAGTAAAAGTATTTAAGGCCCAATTTTAAATAAGTTAGTAAATTTTCTGTGTAAAGAAGAAAATCCTGTTCAAATAAGTTTGTGAATCTCACATGAAGCAGTTGCCCTTTACACTATGGAAATCTGTTGTCATGGGCAGTTCTCATATCCAAAAGCTTCAAATGTTGCTAACTCGGCTCATCCCATAAGATTTAAGAATGGTTCTTTTTTAAACATGGAAGCTAATAATACAGTAGAACTAATTTTTGTGAAACTCTTAAAAATGCTGAGAAACAGAATTCCTTTGGGAAACTGTCTTAGTGGGCTCGGTGAAATTCCTCCACTGCCTTGTGATGTGTCATTGTAGAATTTCAACATGACCATGGGATATTAAGGAACATCTTTTTCGAAATTGGATTCTCAAAGCCTTTGGTCTTGTTCAAGTACCTAACAAGCAAAACAAAGAACAAATATTTTATTCATGCCTAATTCAAAAAGAATCCTGTCCTTTCATAGGTGGTTTATATGATGTGATTAAAATGGAATATATAAATGTATAGACACTGTATTAGTTGAGCAACACGTACGTCTGAGAAGATATTACTGCAATGAGATATGAAAATTAATTATTCTTTTTCCCAGTTAAGTAAAAATGATTTGGATAGGGTTTGCTACGTGGGAAGGAGTAAATGTCGTTGGCGCTGGGTGTCAGCATTTGAAGGGCTGAGAGGTGTATGTGGCGTGCGCATGTGAGCATGTGCGGCCCAATCATGCCCATCAATCTTTGCTGCCCTCTCTGCCGCCGATGTAATTAATCAATGCAGTGGCGCAG
The DNA here is from genome assembly GCA_001685075.1 of Bramus lutescens. NCBI lineage: Eukaryota > Metazoa > Chordata > Mammalia > Rodentia > Cricetidae > Bramus > Bramus lutescens. The sequence goes on from LOEQ01007970.1 coordinate 69,852, forward strand.
GATATAAACCTTTTACTCTACTCATTTTTATATTATCAGTATTCAACAAAGATCATATAAACATGCCCACTCATCTGTCAGATAGATTCAGGGCAATGTAAAGTGCTTGCCAAGATACGCATCTCATGGACGTAACTACAGCTACTGTCACATAATTCATATTCTTAATGCAATACTTGGCACAGGTAGGTCTTTTGCAGGGAGGCAGAGAATGAGAACTTATGTTACGTGCAATAGTTTTTTTTTATTTATAGCATAAAATGAACCGGCTTTTGCATTATGGTGCAACACTGAGTCTCAAGATTGGATGGCAATTGTCATCAGCATGTACCACACCACCAAGCCTTTCACTTCTTTAGAAATAGGCCCAAATATATGATTAGTCATATTAATGTATCTATTTCAGATTATAGCAAACTTGATACAGAAAACAAGGTAATGTGTTTTCCTATCTCTTGATATATTAGCATAGAATTAAAACATACCCACAAAATTTTGTTGTTTTCTTACATATTGATAGAAATATATTTCCTTATCATTATAAATATATGTTTGAATATGTAAGTAGGAACATATAATTAATATATCTGATGCTTTTTATATCATAGAATTAAGATAGAAACTATAAAATGTTTCTTTTACCTTAAACAGTCAACATTGATAAATATAATTAAATAATACATACGGCAAAATGAGCCACTGTAAGGAATGAGGCAAGTCATATGATTTCAGAGGCCCGTACCATTAGCAGCAGCTGGCGTCAATGCCACTACTGTGGCCCAGCAGAGTGAGCAAATGTGTTGACCATATGCTGGGATGGCTTATTCGACCTGTGTGCTCTCTGCCAGTCTTGTTACCCGTTGTTTCATCTTGCCCGGGTTTATGTCGTTACATTTTACCCTTAGTATGTTGTTTCTTTAGGACTGAGGCTTAAATTTGTCGCACCATGACATCTTCTGGTGTCTAGATTCTTATTTTCAGCTCCGGGGAGTCCTTCTTACATTGATGTTTCTTGGGTTTTCTCCATGAATAGGAAGGCATTCCACTCCAGCTTTTGTAATCGTAGGATTAAAAATCAAAAGGGCCTTAAATTCTAATCTCATCTCAGGGAGTCTTTCTTACAGTACATGGATACAGAAACCCACAGATGGTCAACACTTACATAAAGTACAGAGGACCCTGAAGAACGTGTTTATATATGAATATGAATATAAATACATATATATGCAAATATATATAAATATATGTTTGAAGCAGGTTCTATGGTAAACTGTGACACAGGTATAAAGTAGACATGCTTCCCTAGCTGTCCTTGCAAGATATTACAATTATATGGTTTATACCACATGTAATCTGCAGCCTAGAAGTTTTAAACCAGGTATTGGCAAATTTGATTTTTGGTAAGGCTGCCTTTACTTATTGCAAACTGCTAACAGAATCCCTTGTCTTTGCATAGTCTTTCTTTGCTAGAAATCTGTAAACAGGAACTATTTACTCGCAGGTGCATTGAGCATATCATACCCAGGCCTTGTTCTTAGAACCTCTTTATAATTCGGTTACTTTTTTAGAGGCTTCATCTTTAAATACAGCCACACAGGGGATTAGGGCTTGACTAGAAAAGAACATGTTTAATCTATATTTTGATGTTGTCTAGTTTTAGAACTAAGAGCACTCAAGTCCAAAGAAAGATAACAAAATTCTATATTATGTGTAATAATGCAACCTTTAAAAATAAAAGGGGAGAAGAATCAAGTTGGAAAGGTTTCATTTGGAATGACGCTTTAACTGTAGTAATTGATGTCATTTTATTTTACTTTAAATTTGTACTTATAACATTTGTACAGTCTGGTTTACTTTAATTCGTACAGAACTGTAAAAAAAGGCTGTTTATATACAACAAATTATTTTTAAAGATATTTGTCTATCCTCGTGCATTTTTTCACTCTTGTGTAGTAGTACAGTGTACTGGATTTCTACAGACATGACAGTCTTACTGCTAAGTTTATAAGTAAGTAAGAAAGTATGGAGTTATTTTAATTATTATAATTATATTTAATATTTAATTATTACAATTATTTTATTTTCTTCTTGGTTTACTGGGTTTGCATAAATTCAACACTAAGTCTATCATTCTAAGTTACTTATACAAAATAATTTTCTTACTCTTGTATTGCTTATTACTCAAATAAGAAGACAAACAAGAAAATTAAAAAGGAATAGATTGAAAACAAAAGTCCTGTGTGTATTGTCTCCTACAGACTTGGACTGAATATACTGAATGGATATCTGTTTTTCTCCTCTGTTTGTCCAGGCAATAAGCAGAAAATGGAATTATACTTTTATTATTTCTATTGAGTTGTTTTGTTAAAATATCATAGCTCTCTGGACCTCAATAGATTAAAAAATATATAAATATCCGAGAATTCACATTTTATAAGCTATTAGTTCCATTACCTTAAATACAACCCTTGCTATTTTGACCCAGTCTTTCTTGTTTAAAGAATTTGCAGCTTTCTCAGATAAATGAAAAATCACAAATGACTATATTAACTTGATTATTAAAATATTAAAAATTAAGATCTAAAATTTTTATAAATTGCTTATAAGAATCTTTTGCATTTATTTTTCTCTTAATCATATTTTGCTTATGTTAGAATGAAACTCACAAATTATTGTAAGTCATATTATGAAGGAAAAACTTGAGCCATCTGGCTTTGTAGCAGATGGTAAATATTTAATAAAGAAATGCCCCATACAGTCTCTAGTTATTAAATATAAGTCATTATGTCTTTTCAATATCTTCCCTGCTTATTCTCAGTGTTAGTGTCTAGGTAGTGTGTTGTCACACAGATTAAAACAATTTAATAATGTTATTTTCATGTAAAAGTCAAGAAGATATATTCCAGAAAAAAAGTTAATTTTATTAGCTCAACAAAATGTTAAATTAAGAGTGACTTTATTTGGGGCTGGATTATTTTTCTTGCATGTCAGAGCTTGTTAAAATTGATCTATTAGTTAAAATGAACTTACTAAATTCTAAATTACTGTAAGTCTACTGATGGTTTATTGAGAACATGTTGATAACAAAAATGGCTCAGTTTTGGGAAAGTTTTGTAGTTCTGAATAGAGCAAACTTCGTAAAAAGTTCTTCATAACAAAAACATATTCATCATTTGAGTATCTGGGGCAACCACAAAAGCAATGGGTCACCTCACCTTGAAGTCCTGTCAGTACTGAATTAATAAAGGTTATGAACTTGAAAGGTATCATACTCCCAGGTATATAGGAACATGAGCCATAAGGTTTCCCCATGAATTAAGTACATTCAGAGGAGGCTGGCATGCATCTACTGTTAAAGGTTTAGCATGTACACATTTTGTCTTCTATAATGCTTTCAGCATTGTTAAAATGGTCTCATTGTCCCAGGAGCTCTTGTTGGTGTAAGCAATGGTTTCATAATATATTGTGCAAAATGTTAAAATTGACATAAAGAGATCAAGCTAGTACTTGACTAAGAAATGGCAAGTCTAGAATTCCTAGTTAATTACTGTATGCACATTTCCTTATGTATAAAATGATGGTAAAAGCAAAACAACAGTGTAAAGTTTCTTTAATTTACTCAACAAGTGTCATTTGCTTGATTGTTTCTGACAAGAAGAGCTTTGTGTTTGTAATGGATTTTCATTTTAGTGCTTGAGAACAAACATTTCCTAACATGCTATTGTCATATCATATGTGCACCTAGAAAAAGTGAATATCTTTTGATCTTTTATAAATTATAATATTTCCAAGTTATATCCCTGGTGCTCAGCTGTTATGCTATTTTCAGCCAACATGCATAGATTCTAGCTTTGATCAATGGGACTCCATCTATCCATTCTCACTGTCTACAGAACTTAAATAAATCAGGTTCACAATACTAATTTAACTTCTGTGTGTAGTCCTAATAAATAGGATTTGTACACTGAATGTATTTTCATTTGTGATGTTAGCTTATCCTAAGCAGTTATATTTATTTATAACATACAAATAAGAAGACATGGGTCTTATTAGTACTTAAGTGACATAGAAATATCTTTGAAATAATGTCATATTTATTTTAAATTATTATTATGTTGGTTGTTTTCATATAAAACTCACATTGAGATTAGATTAAATTATGATTTATCGCATGTCAAATACATACCATGAGGAGAAAAGGAAGCTCACGAAGTGTTATTGCAAATGGAAGAACCTTTTGTACCTACCCCTTGAAAGATAATTCTGAGGTATTTAAGAAGTCTTCATATTTTTGCATTAAATTTGTCTTTACTCAATATTTCTACATTTAAGACAATAAAAGTTTCCCACAGAATTCTTCAATGTATTTTTGATTTTCATGGCATGTTTCTATTGCCACATTAACACTTCTGTATACATAAAAATAACCTGTAGGTAACTAGCCTGGAACAATTCAGACAAATATTTGAATGCTATTGCCATTAGTTCATTACTTTGATAAATGAAATCTTAATGTTCTTGCCCTGTTGGATCTTATTTAAATGTAATAAATCAATCTGACATTTGTTAATATTCACAATACCACAAAAAAAATTCTGAAGACATACTGATATAAAACTCGTCTACAAAACCATTTCTCTCTGGCTTTCTGAATCTCTGGCTTTGACACCTCACATTAAAAGCAGCAGGTCTTTGGCATTCAAATTTTGGCTTATTGTTATCAGACCCCCCTATTTTGGGCAAAGAAAGAAGACAATTTCAAAGTATGATGAGTTTATAATATATGCACTTAAGTATATAATAATAACAGCTCATTGTTACATTTACTTATTTATACTCAGATGGAAAACATTAAAATTTAATGTGATTTGGTGTCTCTGTTTTCTGTTTTTTCCTTAACTTAAAAAAATTCAATTATATACAACATGTTGGCCTATTTTAACATATTTTATTTGTTTAAATGAAGTTGACAAGAAAAAATTTCTTAATTTTTTTATATGTGGAATGTCATATACCATGGATTTATGCCAGATTGGTGACATGGAATTCCTAGGGTTTATTGAATCAAATATACTTAAGCTTCAGTAAGAAAATATAGATATTATTTCTGGCCTGTGCCCCAAGAGAATGACTAGGGCATATCCTCTTCAAAACAAAGGACCATAGTTCTTTAGGAATGCTAAATTTACAGGGTATTATTTATTCATATATGAAAAGGAGAATATGCTGCTGAATGTGGCATATAGAAATTCTGAGAAGATTAAATATGAAAGGAGTTTGCATTACCTACTTTTCTGTAGCTGTGATGATGAAGGCAACTTCAGACAAAAGACATAATTTCAGCTTGTGGCTCCAGAGGGTCCATGCTGCTGAAGTAAGCATGGCGGTGGTGACAGGATTGGGAGAAGCAGAGGGAACCAAAAAGCTCACATCTTGAACACCAAGCATGGAGCAGAAGGCACTGGCGGTAGGAACATTTTAACCTCAAGAAGCAACTCTAGAAATACACTTCCTCTAGCAAGGCTCTACCACCTAAACCTTTGAAACAATGTCAACAGCTGAGTCATCAACTATGTCAATGCCCCTAAGGTACATTTCTCATTTAAGCCACCAAAAGCTTCAAAATCTGTATTGCCATGATATGTAGAAAAATAATGTCTACATGATATGCTATTTGGTACACCTGTGAGTCACAAATGACATTCAACATTACCTAACAATATGAATTATCTTGGAAAAATATGCATTTTATGTTAATAACTAAGATATATGGTTTATTGGGTGATATTAAAGTCAAGATGAGTGGTTGAAGTACAAGGTATACGGATAATTTCATCTTTGAGGAAAGTTTTCTATATTGTGGCAATGTAGGTGGCCTCAAGTGTGTAGGCACAGAAAGGTTTATCTTCTCATGAAATCTTGTTCAAAGGCACCAATTCAGCCACTGGATATATACAGTATAGCAACACATAAAGCTAACTGTCACTTGTCTAATAAAATTCTAAAAATACAGATGACTTGCCATTCCTGTTTGCGCTGGTAGAAAGACATGAGCGTAGCTATTGAGCGTTAATTTGAATTTTGGGCTCATACCATTTACATTTATACCCATCACTTATAAAGAAGAGTCCTAAGGTAATTAATAACTCATAGAAATAACAGTCCTCAAAAGACAGTTGTGAGTCAAAGTCAACCAAAAGGGGGTGGGAATACAAGCAGAATGTTTCTGAATGGCGTTTTCAATCTCTACCAATCCAACTAAGTAGAGGAACCGTACTAGAATAATGTGACTCACGCTGTGATCAGTACATTGGCTCTTTTTCATCATTTCAAGAAATGCAAGTATGAGTAAAATGATAGCAGCAAGGAAAATGTCTACGTGGGTCTCAGTGATGCAACTCCAATCCTTGCCAAACATGGTACGGTAGCCCGTATCCACTACCAGTTCTGAAGGCTACTGTAGCTCCCAGAGTCCAGTCTTCTCTCAGCTGAAAAACATAGCCCCAACCAGGGACTACTTTACTTGTACATCAACTCTCTCAGAATATTCTTGTAAAATGGTTTGCAAAGCCTGAAAAAAAAGAACGTTATTTTCGTTGCTGTCATTTAAAAACTATGTACTTAAAAATTTTGTGCATGCGTTGTGGGTGGTTGTGATCTACCAGATGTGGCTTCTGGAAACCAAAGAGTTCCTCTACAAAAGTAGTACATGCTCTTAACTGAGGGACCATCTCTCTAGCACTCCTATTGAATAAAGCAGTATTTTCTTTTACTTTAGAATGTTATATTCTTGGATAATTAGTTGAGAACTGTACCACATACAACAGTATTTTAACATTCCTGCAAAAGCAAAGAGACATATACCAGTGAATATGTGGTATGTATCCAAACAACAAACATCACCTGGGAAAGCATACTATGTAAGGCCATCATTGGCCTTGGTCTAATGTGTAACTCTGACAGATGTCTATATCAGATGTAAGCTTCTGAGTGCAATGATCAGAATATAGTGACAGCTGTTACTTTTGCAGTAAACACTTTCAGTTCCAACTTTTAAGTTAAACAGAAATTATTAATTTATTACCATAGTATTATGATACATATTTCCATAAAATAATGTAATTTGTGGTTTCTCAGCTATTTTCTATATTATAAATCATATAAGTATTTATTTTACATTAGAATAAAAGTAATTGGTGTTTGTTTATATTGAGCAAATGTTATTGAACATGTATTAATATAAAGTGTGGGTACTGAATGAGGAAAACAAGTTTTCTGCTTTGGTTTAATATGCTCAAAATCTTACAGAAGCACTAAAGTCTACTGAATTCCATATTTGTGTGACTTTTATTATTATTAAATAATGTGAGATTTGTATGGCTGAAAATAAATATAAAGCATTTCATTTCCATATATCTGATTATGAAAGTGATAATTTAGCAACTGAAAAGCAAAGCAACATACAAGAAATAGATAATTGGAAGTCCACATTAAATGGATATAAATACTACAAATTATTTTTGCAAAACATCATCATTCTTTATGGAAAATTTTGCTTGGGTGAGATGAAACCACCACATCCACCTTCCTTCCACTGAGTGTGACTGGAAAACGTGATAGAATGTGTGATAGAATGTGATACTGACGTACCGGGTGGGAGCAGCAACACACAGTGAAAAATCATGCCCCAAGTCAAAGTATGGTTAAATTCTGTCTCCTTTAGCATCCCCTGCTCTGTACTTGACTCATTCATAACTTCAGCCTAGGATGCAGAACAAAACTGAGAGAAAATGGAAGCATGCAATAGACTCTAGGAAAAATGTTTGATTCCCATTTGATATTTTAAAGAAGGAAAATTTTGATGCTCCAAGAGACAGTAAATACCAATATTCTTTCTTTCACCTTGTCATAAATGACAAATATGTGAAATTTGAAAGCCACATGTATTTATGTAAATAACATATTTCCAAAGCTTTCAGGGTGCGCTGGTTCACAAAATCTCAGTTGTGGTGAGTAAACTGTTTTAAAGAGAAATACAGAGATAGTGTAGTGGTTAGTTCATTTAGGGTAAAGAACAAAGCCATAAGGATCTGTTAACAATGGAAATTCAAATCCTGAAGTTTAAGGAAGATATGGAAAATCTGAATGGAAAAGCTATTAGAAGTAACTGGTCAAATGATAAAGACTTCAGCTCAATATTTCAATCTTTAATAAACATATTTCCCAGTAAACATATTTTGTAGAAGTAGCCAAGCTGCTCTAACTCCAATCAAGTATATTGGAGACAAATACATAAATGTGCTCTGTTGTCACTTTTCCTATTACTCCGAAAAAACATCTGTGACCAGAGGAATACAGAGAAGGAAACTTATTTGTCACGTTTTGAGAGTACAATCCTCCATGGCAAAAAAGCTTTGATAGCAAAACTATGAGGCAATAAACTCATAACCAAGAAGCAGAGAAAAATGAATGCTTCCATTCAGCGTACACAACTTGGACTACAGTCAGTGGGATGATGTCACCCACTTGAAGAATGGGTCTTCCTTTCTCAGTAAACACCGCTGGAAATGTCCTCTTAGGCCCTGTGCTAACTAGTTTCCTGACACCTTAACACAAGTTAGAAAAAGGCAAACTCAGTTGAGAAATCGCCTCTAGCAGATTGTCTGTGGGCACGTTTATAGACATTTTCTTGATTAATGATTGATGTCAGAGGGCACAGCCCACTGTGGATGTTGCCACTGTTGAGACTGTTGCCCTGGGTTGCTTGAAAGAGAAAGCCGAGTAAGCTTCGAGGAGCAGGTCAAGAAGCATCGTTTCTCGATGGTCCATGCTTCAGGCCGTGCCTCTCGGTTCCAGCCTCGGGTCCCTGTCCTTGCATCACTCAGTGATGGATTGTCAGCTGAGGGTTTTAAGATAAAACACGCCATTTCTCCCACAAGTTGCTTTTGGTGGTGGTATTTATCACAACGATAAAAAGCAAACTATAAGAGTCTCACATAGAGTGGTGTCTTTATGATAAAAATTTTTCAGCTTGATAATAAAGATTAACTCTCACAGCTCTACCCCTTGTCAATGAATCCCAGCTTTATCTAGTGGAATTCTACAACATTCCCCAAAGTTTCATAGTTGTCTCATAAAACAAACGTTATTCAGTCCTGTTTCCCAAGGCCTCAGGATCTTTAACAGCAGCCAAAATTGTTCAAAATTCCACAGTCTCTTGTAAGACTGAATATACTATGTTATGTTATGTTGTTGTTGTTGCAAATATTCTTCTCTCATGCAATAAATCCCTACCACAGTTTCCCCTTCCCTCAACTTCTCCTGCGACCACACACACATATGCCCTCTCCCCCAGATCCCCCCTCAGTTTCCCTCCAGAAAAGAACAGGCCTCCAAGAGACAACAACCAGAGCGAAACAAGACACAATAAGGCAAGGTAAAAGCCCTCATATAGAGGCCTATAAGACAGAACAATACAAGTGTCCCAAGAGCAGGCAAAATAGTCAGAGACACACTCTCTCCCAGTGTTAAGGAGTTCATTAAAACACCACCAAGCTAACATCCATAACATACACAAAGGAAATTATCCAAGAATAGATTGATTGAAGAAGTAAATGAAAAATATGAGGTTAAGTAGTCTTTTCAACTTAGCATCAAGAAAGGTTTGATATTTTTAACAATACTCTTTTATAGTACTAGATACACTTATTTTCAGTCACAAGTTGATATAACTTCTAAATATTTCTCATAGATTCATTAAATTATCTTCTTTCCATTTTGAATTACTGAAATAATTAAGTACATAATAGTAATCTGTGTTCACTGAGTATACACACATCTATCTTCCTAAGTTTATCCCAGGGTGAAATACTTAAAATGTCATTTCCTACATTTTTAATTCCGCATCAAAAATGCTACACTTATTGGTCAAACTTGTTTTTCATGAATAAAATATTGCAATCTGATCTAGTTTGTCTCTAAACAAATGGATCCTAATAATGTGTAATCTGATGTTATTACAGGAGACTTTAATTTTAATGAGCCCTGCTTGATTTGGATGAGTCAAGACAAGCATAACACAATTGAGTCAATTAGCAGAAATTTTGTAATCAATGTTGATTAAGGATATGGAGAGAGGGTCTGTGCATAATTTTGAGGCATTCCTTGCCTCGAAAACTAATATAATGAGATAAACATTTGCCATTTAAAGATGGCACATTTTACCAAAATAAAATATCTTATTCTTCCACAAATTAAGTTCTATTTAGTTCATTGTACATGAGTGAATAATTCAAAAAGCATCCTGGAAAGAAATAGTATTTTCTGCTTCTGTCTTCAGGAAAATAATAACCATTGAGCATTTTGTTGCTAAACATATAATAAAACAATATAGAATACAGACATACAATCATCATGATTATATCTCTGCTCTTCAGAGATATCTACATATTGCTGCTGTAAAGTTTTTGTTTAATATATTTGTACATTGTAAAAGTGTTTTTGGTCAGTGTTAATTTATTTTGCATGTAATGATATTATATATGTATTATTAACACATATATATGTACATGTGTGTGTGTGTGCATAGCAATAATAGTCAAAGAAAAAGAGGCTCTTAACTTCACGTAGGAAACATGGGAGGGATTTGAGAGAGGGTAGCTAGGAGGTCCTGGAGGGAAAACACGGAGCAGAGAAATTAAATTCTATTTCAATTAAAACCTAAAATTATATGAAAAGGCATCTCTATAAAATTATAATACTGTATTTTAAAAGGACAAAAAACTTGTCATATCAGAATATGCCAGGATGGTGATACTAAAGGATGACTCAACAACTAAATATAGACAGCCCAATGTAGGAGCTATAAAATCAACTACACTGTGGAAGAAGAAAGTGATAAGCATTTTGTTTTGTTTAAACATCAAGTGTATTTCTGAATGTGCTTGATCCAATTCCATTTTTAGATAATAAATGGCTCATCAAACAAAAATCCTAAAATTCCTTTCACATGTATTTATGTTTTTGAGATATCTGAATATTACCATTTACACAACACATGTCAGTTTTTAGCATTGTTCTGACTTTGTTATGTTAAACTTAATATTAAGAGACATTTTAATATACTTTATGCATGGTTGTAGTTTCCTTATTATTTCCTTATCTATTAAGTGGATTATTGCATTGTACCCTATTAAATTGAAAGAACTACCTTTTCAAAAATATGAATCAAAGAATTCAAATCCCTCTTTTGCATGCTTTTCTCCAAGCTATTTTTAGAAAATCTCAGTATAAAAATCAAGATTTTCATGAATATTCTGTAGACCTGATCTCTTGAAAAAGACTGAGAACCAATAATGCAGGATCCTTCAGTATTGTGATATGCTCTGGGACTCTTTTAGGAAAATGTCAAACGCTTTCTGATGTAGCACAGAGCATCATCTCCAGGCAATTTATACCCCGCTGAGTTTCACAAAAGGGGGAGTTCGCTGCTCTTATGGAAACATACAATAAGGAAATTGGATATAATTGAGTAAAAGGCTCTTTTAAGAGAGACCCTGAACAATGTGTGCTCTCAGAGTTATGTGTGGGGAGAAGATGGGAATAAAAGAATATCTTATTTTCCAAAATGCATAACTAACCCAAGGTTTCCTGACAGTGTTTGCCCATACTGCATACTTCAAGGGTTTCTTGGTTCTGAGCATAGCACACGCACACTCTACATCCAGCAACCCCTCTACCCTCACCTTCACACGACAGTGAACACTGCCTGAAACACACTGGCTGAAGTCTGAGAGTGTTGTGCATTGTGAAGTGCAGTGGTCTTGACTCTACAAGCTTTCTTCTCATACAGAAACAAGACGGACTATGCTGCTTTAGTAAAGTGGTGGTGGTAGGCTCTTCTTATACATACAGCTAAGTGCAGCCCTCGTTCCTCATCTAGGAGATGCCTGTTGACAACAGAGGGACACCATTACAGAAAGTCACAACCAATCCAAACGCAGATCTGTGGAGCCCAGTCCCAAGGGATGCATCTACAAAAGAGTCCCCACACCTACGGTTCAGGGAATGCTGTGCAAGAGCCAGGAAAGGACTGTGAGAAGCCGAGGATCAGGGAGTTTGCTGTGAGGCTGTGTACCTCAGGAATGTCCTTTAGCATTGCCTATAGAACTAAAAGACTGAAGATAGACTCAGTTTGAACCCATTGAGGTCAAATCTACTTGATTGACTTTCAAAGGATATGTGTTAGCAATGTTATTTCAACGTTATTGACTTCTCCCTCAGCCTTTTTACCACATCAGCTCCTCAGTCTACCGTCATCTTGTCACAGACCCTAAAGAAACCCCGGCTTGACCTTTGGCCCTGCTCTTTTTCAGCTCAGGGGTCTTCAAATTTCTCCATTTTTTTTCCTTTGCTTCTGTTTGTTGGCCAGTAGAATATAAGAGCCAAACATTTCTCTTTGATTTAATCTTCATTTTTAGTTTTAGAGGTGTGGGATTTGGGGTTGGTGTCTATCATTAAATTTGGAAAAACACGTTTCTTCACATATTTCGTCCTTTCTGGTTAGTTTAGCTTCACCGTTCCCTGTGGAGAACATGTATCCTACAGCTCCCAAAGTTTTTCCCCTTACTGTTATTTTATCCTTGCTATGTGTGATGGTGAATGCATGCTGGGTGAAGGTCTCTTAGGCTTTGAAAAAGCCTGAAACATAGATGCTTTCAGGACAAAGGTCAGGAAAATGTTTCTTTACCCCAGCCAGAAGTAAAAGTGAGCTTAACATGGGTTACTAATACTCATCCAAAGCTTGTGGGTTTTATTCTCTTTTCTTATTTTTGTTTTCCTAGTTTCTTGCCTACATTCAATTACATGCTTGGCTACAAATTCTGTTGTCCTCAATGTGGCACACAACATTTATTCACTGGAGGAGGCAAGAGAGATGAGTCTGCCTAGTTTTACCAGTTACTGTTCTCCTGGTTCATGCATGGCGCTGTTTTTGTGGTTACCCATGACAGCAAACGGGAAGCAGGACGTGTACGGGAAAGCCTGTCAAATACTGAACATTTTATGTACCTGAGGCCTCAAACAATTTCATATATTCACCTTATCTCACCTGTGGATTTTAGCAAATTGTTAAAGGGCAGAGCCTGATCTTTCCACTGCTTATAGGAAAACAGTTCAAGCCCATTTGTGTTTGGAAGAAAACATATTTCAACCTACAAAGTGAGACTAGGTGAAGACTAGGCGAAGGGATTTGTGCAGAAAGTGTTTTCTTGAGTCGGACAGGCGCCGAAGGATCGCCGCGATGGCCACCCAGGAAGAGCCGCAGGTCTAGTTCAAGCTCCTCCTGGTGGGCGACGGGGGCAAGGGGAAGACGACGTTCATGAAGCGCCACTTGACGGGCGAGTTCGAGAAGTATGTAGCCACCCTGGGCATGAAGGTGCACCTGCGTCTTCCATACCAACAGAGGACCCATCAAGTTCAACGTGTGGGACACAGCCGGCCAGGAGGAGTTCGGGGGCCTGCGCCATGGCTACTGCATCCAAGCCCAGTGTGCCATTACAATGTTCAATGTAACATCAAGAGCGACTTACAAGAATGTCCCTAACTGGCATAGAGATCTGGTACGTGAGTGTGAAAATATCCCCACTGTGTTGTGTGGCAACAAAGTGGATATTAAGGACAGAAAAGTGAAGGCAAAATCTATCGTCTTCCACCGAAAGAAGAACCTTCAGTACTATGACATTTCTGCCAACTTTGAAAAGCCTTTCCTCTGGCTTGCCGGAGAGCTCATTGCAGACCCTAATTTGGAGTTTGTCGCCATGCCTGCTCTTGCCCCCCATGAGGTGGTCATGGACCCAGCTTTGGCAGTACAGTGCGAGCATGATTTAGAGATTGCACAAACGACTGCCCTCCCGGATGAGGAAGATGACCTGTGAGAAAGTGAAGCCGGAGCCCCGCGTCAGAAGTCTACTTTTATAGGCCACTGTCCTGTGATGTCAGCGGTGCAGCGTGTGCCACCTTATTTAGCTAAGCAGAGCGTATACTTCATTGGATGCTGAAGGAGGTGAATGGGCTTCGGAGGGAATGTGGCAGTTAAAACAGACTTTTTTTTTTAAACATACCTTCATTTTTTTGGACTTGCGTATTTAGCTGTTTGGAACACAGTTGTTTCCTGAATTTCAAAAATAAGACTGCTACAGTAACATCACACTATTCAGTCAGTGGTAAAATCTTACTCCTGTCATTCCCATTCTTTTGGTTTAGAATCAGAATAAAGTTGTATTTCAAATAATCTTTAAAAAAAAAAGGAAAAAAGTGTTTTCTTTCTTTTCCAGGACTATCAGTCTAGATGTCCCTCTGCTGGAAACTTTAGTATTTAGTGACTTCTTTCTATTTATTCCCACGGTCTGGTGACATAATCTACTTATGTTTGTCCTATTATTACTTAGATAATTTAGTGTTTATGAAAAGTTGCTTCAATGGTCTACCCCCTCCCCTCTCTGTGCATGCAGAGTGTCATCCTTGCTGTACCATACACTTCCTCACGAGCCTGGAGCTCACCAAGCAGGCTAGGTCACGGGGCCATCAAACACCTTGGATTCCACTCTTCACCCTTCCAGAACTGGGGTTAAGATTGAGCATAGGCCATCATATCTTTATTTACACTTCAGTTCTTGGAACTGAACCCAGGCCCTCGTGCCTTTGCAAGTAAAACTTTGCAAGTCAGAGCTGGGGATCTAGAGCTCCTACACCCCTAATGCTTATGGAAATGGAAGAGGACAGGAAACTAATTTTTGTGATTATTATTATTTGGTTTACGTGACATTCAATCACTCCTTAGAGCAGTCATTAAATGCATATTTGTTCAATCAAGGTTCCTCGAGAGATGAGATAAACAACATTTTGATTTCTTGAGACACTGATAAATATGGGAATAAATGATATGAAAAGAAATACACTTAATTTTGAGATATTAAGAAAGGAAAATTCATCTCAAGAAATCTTTGTAAATGAACTCACTCA
The DNA here is from genome assembly GCA_001685075.1 of Bramus lutescens. NCBI lineage: Eukaryota > Metazoa > Chordata > Mammalia > Rodentia > Cricetidae > Bramus > Bramus lutescens. The sequence goes on from LOEQ01007970.1 coordinate 84,873, forward strand.
CACTTTCATGCTGTGGAGCCTGTGAGGAGCGGAGAGTTGTGTGGATTTCTAAGCCAATGCTCTCAAGGAAGCGTCCTTATTCCTCTGCACCATGTTTAACTTATTTTAATGTTAATTTCCTCAAGCACCAAAGCCTTATTAATACCAACCTTACAAGGGATTTTATGACAAAGGTGTGAATTTTTTAATTATTTAAATTCTGAGTTTACTCCCGGTTTTCACTGCAAGACCAAATGAAAGCAGCTAACGAATACACGAGGGATAATTTGTCTGAGCTGCCTGAGCTTTCCTCTACCCCAGCGCATCATCGCCCATCATCCTTATACTCAGTTTTCCACAAAATCTTAGGTGATAGACAAAACATCAGTTACCTTTCTTTGTCAATTGTAATATACACAACCTGTATCCCAATCCCCAAAAGAGGACTCATTTCTGTATGAAGCCTAATGACTACCTTCAATGTTCCTATTCCTGTCAGAATTCTGGTCTTCTTTGCTGCCATTAGAGCACCAGTCCAGAGAATTCAAAGACTTCTCTAGATGTTCTTCCAACGACAGAATCAGTATGACCTCTTGTAACACCTGATTCTGTGTTACCCTCTTGGTATACAGTACGCAAGCTGGGCAAGGGCCTGGAGATTGAAAGAACACACAAGAGACCTGGGTCATTCGAAAGGAGATCAACCAAATGACATTTATTCAAACTTAGGGAAAACCTTATATACCTAGCTGCTGCACAAGGAATTCCCCCCAGGCAGGTGGGAAATTGCCACACCCAAATGGAGTAAACAATGCCCTACAGCTAATCATAAGGCAGGGCAGAGGGAACATAGAAACAAACAGCCTGTTTTAGTTGGCTGACCAGAAACTGTCCTCAAGATGAACCCCAGGAGCAGGAGTACATCCATGGGCCATACAACCTCTTTCTTGGGGCATATTCCCATCACACACAATTCTTCATATCTTTTAGAAAAAGCAGACTATGTAAGATAACCCAACATGGATTTCATCATCTCAGAAGCATTCTGTTGACAACATTATAGGTTCACAATGTAGAAAGCAATGCTCCTGTGATCTTGCCTGACAAGTATGTCACTGTTTGTGATTGCAGAATTTCAAGTAGAGAAATCCAGAAACAAGAGGTTTGCTAATATCATGACACATCCCACTTTAGTTCTAAGGGCTGAAATATCTACCAAAGACAAAAACAAGCAAGTTGCATAGTGTGTTATGCAACACACTCAGCGATTGTTCATCTCGGTTCCATTTTTCCTTTGTCGTGTGCATATATTATTGTGTCTTTTTCCTGCCATCACAGTCCTAGTGATAGATCTTTGATGCTTTCTGCATTAATTTTATTTCCATAATTTTTACTCCTAGAAATAAAACTGTTGCCCATGGAGCAATCATGATTTGGAGAGTAGAGATATCTTAATATGACTGAAGTATGTTCTTGAAAATCTTTCACAATGGTTAATAATGTTCTTGCTGGCTCTATAGAAGAGGACACATTTCGTTTCCTATCAATGTTCTCTATTCCCTTTCCATGTTTCTTTAATTAATTGTGAGCTTGGAAAACCTCTCTTTTTCTCCCCTACATTATTTCCTTTCTTAAAAACACAATATATTTCTAACTCACACAATTCATTACAAATATTATTTATTTCTGGTCACTTTATTTTTCTCAATTACACACTTGACTGTGATTTTTTAAGTTATCTTTGAAATGAATTGCATGACTGCAGAATATTCATATCAAGGAGAATATACTAATTAAGAAACAAATTCTCCTGTTTCAAAAGAATTCACAATATGTTAAACAGGAATTGTTATAGGTATTAACTATCAATTCTCCTATGTGATGCTATAAAAATAATAAAATAAGTGATGCACATATAAATATAATTGTATTAAATTTAAATAAAATCTTATATTAATTCTAATTAATATTATCTATTTTGAGATGATAACATATCTATAGGTTTTCAAGATTCCACTCTTTCCTTTCTATCCTTCAAACCTTCCCATGGACTTTTCTCCCTCTCCTTCCAATCCATTTCTTTCTTTGATAATTATTATTGCTTGAATATATGTATATACACATATATTTCTAAACACCATCTGTTCAGTCTGCAAGATGTTATCTGTGAAGTCTAAGAACCACATCAATGACCATCATGACACAATAACCCTAAGGCTATAGTAGTGGCACACAACTTTGGTGGGAAGCAATACCTCTCCAATTGGACTTAGAACCAAGTCAACCAGAGGAAAATCATTCCTAGTTGTGGTGGGAGGAATACGTACTTACTTTAACTATGAAAAGGTGTGTTTCATTTGTTTCTCCAACTATGTAAAGCTGTATTATATTTGCTTTACCTTTCCTGCCTGAGACACTTGATTGGTCTAATAAAAGGCTGTATGGCCAATAACTAGGCTGTATAGTGGTGACTAAACTGGCAGACAGAGAGAATAAGTAGGTGGAGAAATCTAGGCACAGTGGTAGAGAACAAGGGAGACACCTGGGGTCAGCCAGCCACCAGCCAGTCAGCCATGACGGAAGTGGGAAAGTAGTTCATACAGAAAGTTAAAAAAGATAAAAGCCATGAGGAAAAACATGGATGAAGAGAAGGTTAAATTAAGTTGTAAGAACTAGTAGGATAAGCATAAGATAAAGTCGAGCAAGTCATGACAGAAAGAAGTCTCTGTCATGATTTGCAGGGTGGTGGTCCAAGAAAGCCTGTTACCTAACCAATCAGTTCTATCAGTGATTATTGGTGGAGAATATACAACCACTAATTTACTAACCCAGCATAATCTCTTACAGTAATCCATAAATATTTTCATTATAGCCACAGATAACTATATTTTTCACCACCTCCTATAAAGGAAATTTCTCTTGGTAATAGGGTCCATTACAGAAAACCCAAACCAATCAAAATGTAGAATTGTAGAGACTAGTCTCAGAGGACAAATCTACAAAATACTCTTGCACCTAAAGCTCAGGAAATATTGTGGAAGAGTTGCCAGAGACCAGAGAATCACAGGTTTTTTGTGTGAGATTGTTTCTTCTTTTAACATCAGAAGCTAAATCCAGAGAGTCTCGCCAGCATGATTGCCCGAACATGGGCTGAAAACGGTATAATGATGCACGTACCAAACTGGATGGAGACAAACCCACCAGACCTCAGCACTACGCAAAGAACTACAGGCAGCCAACTGAAGGAATGCTAGGGGCAAAAGGGGTAGCTTTTGCCAGGGAGGAGCTTACCAATATATCTCCAATACCAAGTGGTCAGCCATATAAACATGCATGTAGCTAAGTACTTTTAACTCTAGCCTTTCAAATAATCCGATGCCATGGCCAGTTTCCTAATATCAGTGATATTTTAAAATGATATCCAGGTAACTATAATTGTGACAGAGATAAAAACCAAAATTAAACAGGAACATGGTTCTGTAAACAGAGCCACACACTAATGGTATGGCAAGCTATTGTTTTGTAAGAAATCACCAGTAGGTGTTTACTAATTATTAGCATAAAGAGTGGCTATAATTTTTCAGGTTGTAATTAGCTATGGTGACTGATTCCCATCAAGGATTGGGCCATCAGCTGTCACAGATTTTAAATGCAAGACATGACTTGCTCTCTTCCAGTCAAGGCAATTTATTAGTTATGCTGTTTGAGAGCAGCTGTACTCTCTGAAATGTGATTTATTCAGATTTCCCAATATTGCTGCAGAAGCATGGGGAGATAAGTGATTTGATGAGGCTGTGTATCTACTGTCAAATACCATTATACTCTGGATGTGCCATACCAGTGAGAAGAAGTCTGTGTTTCAAAGGAAAAGGCTCAAATCAAACAAGAAAACCCAAATGTTATAGATATGTATTTCTAAGAGTTGGCATAAAAATCACTAAAGCTTCTTTTTTAAAGTCCAGTGTTGTGAAGGATATTTGTTGTTCAAAATGTAAAACAGTTGTTTCAAGGTAGCTTAGGCTGGCTGGCAGCCCATAATAGTCCTCCATGTAAGAACGTGGTGCTGGAATTACGGGCAATGGTCACAATGTGAAAAAAAATCACAAGGTTGTGTGACATTCGATAAGTATATTGAACACTTTTTTCCTCAAGACCTATCTTTGACATCATTGAAAATCAGTAGCACTAAAATAAATGCTAAAATGCATTGTAGTGGCTAAAGGCTTAAGGGAAAAACACTATGATGATTTGCCAAATATTCTCTCATTGTATACTTTCATATAATATTTCAAAGCAATTATGTTTTAATGTTTTTGGAGTATAATTCTGTGTTATATATGTCCATGCACACTTGCATATGTATATCTGCTAAACGTTACCAACTCTAAGAGAGCTTCTGAGGTTCTGTTTGCTTTTCTTACCTGAATTTCTCCAGTCTCTAATGCCTAAGTCCCTACTGACCATGATTTAAATTTTTAAAAATTTATTTCATCAAAACTGAGTTGTGCTCTTTTGGTAAGTTTTAAGTTCTCATTACAATATTGTTAGTCATGAAAAGAATACAGTGGAAGGTTATTTTCAGTAACTGATTTTACCTCAGTGTAAGAGGTGGGAATTTAATGTGGAGATTGCAACAACAGAACACATGGATCAGCCCATGCTTGAATTCAAGTCTCCTAACAATGTGCCCCGAGTCTGTAACCTTATTCTAGGCTGAGACAAGGAAGAACGTTGTGACAATGACTGGATTCCTCAAATCACTTCAAAGACAGGCAACCTGAAGCTACTTTTCTGAAGTATAAATCCATAAACTTCAATGTAGAAAAGTTGCAAAAGTAATTTCCATTTCAGTTACATTTATAAAAACTTCCTTCCTTCCATGACTTTATTTATGTCACAATAAAATAAACCCATCCTATGGGATAGGAATTGGAGAAATAATCAGAAAGCCAGTGGCTGAATGAAACAGCCACCAAAATACTAGACTCTAAGATTTAATAGAAACATTTATGAGGATTAATCAATCATATTTTGAACAGTATTTATTTATGGTGTTGTGAGAACATACCCAAATGTAAATAACTGCTCTAAGTGAGTGCAGGGTCTCCTGGAAGTCAGAAGATGGTGTCAGGTCCTCTGTGACTGGAGTAACAGGGGCCTGTCAGCAGTAATGTGCTCAGTGGGAACGAAAGTCAGGTCATCTGCAAGAGACAAAATGCCATCTCTTCAGCGCTGCTTACAGGCACTTTTACAGTCTAAATAATGAGTCAAAAATTTTAACTTAAAAAATTCCTGAATATGCACTTATTACAGAAGGAAGAGACATAAGCACTTAAAATAGAATAAAATAAAAATATGTAAGATGATAAAATATACAAAAACTGGTAATTAATTCTGCTTGAAGCTGGAGTGCTCTGAAGAAGCAGTAACAATTTAATAGAGATAGGTTGAGGAATGCCAAAACATGCTTCGGTTGAGAGAACACATTTGTTAAGTGAGACTTCATACACTCATTGTTGGCAAGTAATGACCATATTATTGACTGGCATTTGAATCCTCATTCAGTGTGAAACAAACATGAAGTTCTTACTTTATAGTCATTTCTGAAATATATTAATACTCAATTTCAACTTTTACCAGTTATTTAAACTCTTAGAAACTTACATTATGCACACTATGCCTGTATTAAACCAATAATATGTATGTAATACACATATAACATAGAATTTATGTATACAATATGTATAAGAGCATGATAATTGCAGCATGCTATATGCAAATAAAATTGCAGAAGGGGTAGTTAAGGCAGTTTCCCATGAGCCACAAATCACAGCAAAGACTGTTACAGAGTTAATTCTCAATCTTATGAAATTTACTTCAGAGATAACATTTGTGCATTGCTCTGCCTCCTTTACAGAAATTATATGTGTGTGTGTGTGTTTGTGTGTGTGTGTGTATGAAAGACTACAAAAGGATTTGTGCCAAAAATGCTTTTCAACATTGACAGAATAAAATACAAATCATACTGTAAGCCTCCTAAGGCTCCATGAGCACAAATTGGTCACAATTAGACATTCAAGTACTTCTAATCAAGTTTATGGAACCAATTTAATAAAGAAAACTACACTGAATCATCTATCACATCTCAAAGTGGTGCTTTGTAAGTGCACTCTTGTAAATAGAAGGTTACTCGTTAGTGGATAAGGCTGCAAAATTAATTCAAGCATTTCAAGTCCTCTAACAAAAAATATACTGCCTGGCTATTGTACATTTTTGTTAAGTATACAAAATGTATACCGTGGAAAATCTTGAAACCTACCGAAGGACTATACATAGGAAAATAGAAATAATATAGAATAAAAACAGAGCTAGAATTTTATTCAGAATATATTTATATCTTTGTAATATACATACATATGTGTGTGTGTATGCGTTTGGGAATATAAGCTAAAGATGTTACAGTCTTTTATGCTGGGTTTAATAATACAAATATGTGTTGCATTCATTTTTGTTGCATTTGTTTAACTCTGTAAAATTGTGTTCCTTTGCCTGTCTGAAACACCTGGTTGTTCTAATAAAGAAGTGAATGTCCAGGAGCTGAGAGAAGTAGGTGGGGTTGTCAGGCAGACAGAACAAATAGGAGGAGGGAGGAGCAAGAAAGGGAGGACAAGAATGTCGTCGGAAGCCACACACAGGCAGCTATGGAGAAGATGGCAAGGAAGGTGTACAGAATACAGGAAGGTAAAAGCCCAGACACAAAATGCAGACAGAAAAATTAGTTAAGAAAAGCTAACTAGAAATAAGCCAAGTTAAGGTCAGGCATTCATAAGAAAGAATAAGTCTCTGAATATTTATTTGGGAACTGGGTGGTGGACACCCAAAGAGAAACAAAGAAACAAGAACAACTCCATATATAATTATACAACAATTGCACTTACGTACGTGTGTGCTATGTATCTTTAAGAAGATATGAATTATAAGTGGGTCATGGCTAAACTCTTTATTTGTTCTTTGTTTCCTTCATGGGCTTGACGCTTGTCCTTTTGAAGTACTGAACGTCACCTATCTATCAAATGGAAGTCTTAGATTTTTTATATTAGAGGTCTGCCAGTAGATAATATGTAAAGATGGCACTTTATTAAAAATAAATAAATAAATCATACTGCGAACTGGTGTGACTATGTAGTTTACATAATTTCAGAAATTGCAACCTAAAAATTGTTGTTCTTCATTATATTTAAAGCATTCAAAAACACTTTATGGAATTCTTTTCTGAAACCTCTAATGTTCGCTACATTTCCGGCAGAGTTATTTTGAGTTTTCTGAGCTCAGCATTTTTAAACACATTCTTTTTTAGACAACACACGTAATTTGTGTTTTTAATACCACAGGGAAAAATTATGAAAACTAGAATGCACTAATATATACAGAAATGCATTGTTAATTTTATCTACAAACAGGCCACTCCATCTGTTCAAACATAATGCTCCAAAGAAAGGAATATGTTCCGAACCAAAGAGCATGATACTTGACAGGTGGGGCGGTCCATACGCCTGTCTGGAGCTTGGATACTATTGAGATCATAGCAAGGTCCAATTTTCCACACTAACTGAAATCTAGCAGGAAAATTTCCCCAGTAAACATTAAAGTCAGCACCAATTTTCCTAATTGAGATGCACCACCTCATTTCATGTCTCTCCTAACACAAAAGAACTCCATATTTACCTTCAAAGCTAATTTTATCTTCAAGTTTGATCTCATATATAAATAAGCACAAGTGTCAAATATATTTCATACATAAAGAAACAACCAATGAGCCAAAATTAATATAATTTATTCTTTAGTACAAACATCATTTGAGCTCTCTTTTTGGAATGATTAATCACTTAAAGATTGTGTCGTAGGACATAAGATTTCAAGGCAATGATACGTTGACAAATCTCTTTGATTTATTTCACCTAAAAGCAAAATAAAATGTTTGCTTTCTGTGAAAGCATATAGTCAATGCAGAGCTGAACAAGATTTCTTGACTCTAGTCTGGGCTTCTATTCTAAAATCTGAACTGCAACGTGCAATTTAAGACAAGAAAGGATAATCTCATTGCTGGCATTCAGAGCCACAGAAATGGACCAAACTTTGCTCAAAGTGTATCAAGTGAGCTGGGAGTAAGACTAGTATCTCAATCTATATAAAGTCAATGCAGGCTGTTAAACAGGGCAGGCATGCATAAATAATGCATATTAAGATCGGTGGTAATCACATGACAGAGGCAAGTACCCTCCTTGGTTATTTTTGTCAACTTGTCATCCAAAGAGTCTCCATGTCCAAGTTTCTCTTTGGCTCATTTCTGTTGTATATCATAGAATGCTTTGGAATGAAATTTGTATTTGACTCTATGGACGTTTTAAGGCAGGTTGTCCTCAGTGTGAGTGTCCCTGTCAAATGTATTTATTCTGGAACTACAATGAAGACCTGAAAACAAAGAGTCTGCTCTGTGTGGGTGACTGTCTGGGATCTCACACTGGATTTCGCCTTCATTTATGGACCCAGATTTAAACTTGCATCATGCACTCAAGTCCTGTTTCCTAAATCTTTGGTGTCAGACAGGCAGTATCTTATTTCCTTTTCTGGATCTGAATTTCTCAACCCCAGAACCTACATGAGCCAACCCTTTCATTTTATACCAGCATGCACCTCAAACCTCTTAACTCCTCCCATCCACTATTCAATTCCCAACAACCTCCCATTTTTAGGTATTTCTTCTCAGTACCAAACCTTTATTATAGTATACCTTATAGAATGGAAATTTATTTATTTATAGACCAGAATTTTAATGTCCAAATATAGGTTGCTTCTCTGCTTGAAGAGGGACAACTTTTTTCACTTCACTGTAAAATTTAGTTGTGATAAGTAATGGTAATGCTCACTTTTTAAAGCCTTTAAGTAATGAAGCATATCTGAATAACATGCTCTTTTCTTCCATATACAAATGTTTGGATACTTATTATACTCAAAGATACATGTACATAGATACAATGTTACTTAATTTCCTCAACTTATTTAATCCTTTTTTATTTTTCTTTTCATTTTTACATACCAACCACAATTTCCCCTCCCTTCCCTTCTCCCACCCAAACATCTCCCCCATCTCACCCCCATCCACTCCTCAGAGCGGGTAAGCCTCCTTGGGGCGTCAATGAAGTTTGACACACCAAGCTGAGGCAGAACCAAGTTCCTCCCCCCTTTATCAAGGCTGAGCAAGGTATGCCACCATAGGGAATTGACTCCAAAGAGCCAGTTCATGTACCTGAAATAAGTCCTGGTCCCATTGCCAGTGCCTGCCCCGCACCAGATCAAGTCATACAACTGTCACCTACATTCAGAGGGCCTAGTTTGGTCCCATGAAGGCTTCCTAGAGTTCTTGAGCTCCCAAGAGCTCTGGCAACTGTCCCTGTGTTTTTCCCCAAGATGATCTTGACCTCTCTTGCTCTTATGATCTTTCCTCCCTCTCTTCAACTGAACTCCAGTAATTCAGTCCAGTGCTAGACTATGGATCACTGCATCCGCTTCCATCAGTTACTGGATGTAGGTTCATGATGACAATTAGAGTAATCACTAATCTAATTACAGGGAAAGGTCAATTTAGACACCTCCCCACTATTTCAAGCAGTCTTAACTGGGGTCATCTTTGTAGATTCCTGGGAATTTCCCTAGTACCACATTACTCCCTAACCGCATAATGGCTCTCTCTACCAAGATAACCCTCCTAGTTTATCCAAGAGATCTTAACTATTTCTCCTTCTTCGGGCCCTCCATGTGTGGCCTTCTTAGGATTCTCCTTTTTACCTAGCTTATCTGGGGTCATGGATTATAGACTAGCTATCCTTTGTTTCATATGCAATGTGCACTTATATGTGAGTACATACTATGTTTATCTTTCTGTGTCTGGGTTTCTTCACTCAGGTTGGTTTATTCTAATTCTGTCCATTTGCCTGCAAATTTTAAAATGTCATTGTTTCTTTACTGCTAAGTAGTACTCCATTGTATAAATATACCACATTTTCTTTATCCATTCTTCAGTTGAGGGGCATTTAGGTTGTTGCCAGGTTCTGGTTATTACGAATATGCTGTTATAAACATTGTTGAGCAAATGTCCTTGTGGCATGATTGTGCATCCTGTGTGTATATGCCGAAGAGTTATATTCCTGGGTCTGGAGGTAGATAGATTTTCCTAATATTCTGAAAAAGTGCCATACTGATTTTGAAAGTGGCTGTACAGGTTGTATTCCCACCAGCAATGGAGAAGTGTTCCCCTTATTCCACACACTCTCCCGAATAGGAAGTCATCAGTTGATGTGGGAGTCCCCTCTGTATGTTGTGAATACCATTCATTAATTAAAAAAAAGTCTTTGCCTGTTGATGTATTATTTAGACAGGCCAGTCTCTGTTCTAAGTGATAATGTGGAAATCATGACCATCCCACACACAATTAAGGAGCAGACATAACAAGATGTCAGTTGCAAAGTCCACCATAGTGTAGTATACACTAATAACTAATAGTTCATACTGCCATTTTTGTTATTATTTGAGTCTCTACACTTAGACATGAATGTATTTGTCAGAAATAAAACGCATAATTACTAAAGAATGAAGCAAAGCATGATTTTGAAAAATTAGTCTTTCACATTTTCTGTGTAGGCTGAGGACAGGATTGATACTATTTTATGGAATAAGCTCGTGTCATTAGTACCTGATTATTATTGTCTTTATCATGATGAGGTCATTCTGGTGCACTTCAACCTGTTGAAAGCAAAGAATGCTCCCAGATTCTTTGGGATTCTCAGACTGGAGCTGAATAGGATTGATGAAGGTGACAACTATGTCAAGTGCTATGGTGTTCACCCCAAAAGTAGCACCTCGGGGGTAGGTTTCCTTTAGCTTGAGTCAAAAGCACCACAAAAATGTACAAAGGAATAACTAACCAAAACTCTGTGCTGTGGGTAGGAAGCATGAATTTCAGTGAACTAAGAATTAAAAGTATAAGGAAAAAGAAATGAATACCCATTTTCGGGTTTTCTTTTCATAACATGGATCTCTAATTTTCAAACCTTAGTTCAGCTTCTTTGAGTCCAGATACAATGCCTTAAAGTTACCATTGGTTTTGATGTTACGCTTTCTGTTGTTCTAGATTTTCAGTGCTGCATCTTCTGGGCTTATGTGCTTTCCTGCCAGAAGCTGTTGGAAGTAAAACATGGAGGAGAATGGTTACCATCTCTTCGTTAGTGAGTTTGAAGTAGGCTAGTTCCACTGATCAACAAAGCTTTAAATTTGCTCTATTCAGCACTTTGAAATTGACATGTATTTCAAAAGTACCTTGGACAATATTTTTTAAAATTTCTGAACGTGGTTGACACTTATGTGGCTTGATCTGTTGTGGAGTGGGGGTGATGGTAAGCCCCTGACAGTGGCACCAGGATAAATCCCAAGTGCATAAACTGACTTTTTGGAACCAATTCCCTATGGTGGGCTACTTTGCTCAGCCTTGATGAGGGAGATGGGCTTGTTCCTACCTCAAGTTGGTATGCCAGACCTTGTTGACTCCCCAAGGAAGGCCTTACCCCCTCTGAGGAGTGTATGAGCCATAGGAAGGAGGGAGAGAGAAGGGAGCAGGAGAAGGGGTGGGAAAAAGAACAGCAATGGTATGTAAAATGAAAAGTACAATTTTTTTCGAATAAAAAAGACAAAAAATAAAAATAAAATTGTGACTGTAAAGTTTTTAAAAAATCGACTATATTTAATACAAAAATTTATTATTTGTATGTGGATAATGTTTTCTATCTTAACTGCTAAAGGGAGAGAAGAAAGATCAGTGCGGTGCATGGTATAGACTCTTTTATTTAGATAAAACACATAAATATCCTAACTCCTTTATTGTTGTAAATATTGAATGAAGCTGATCAAAGGAGTAAAGAGGGCTAAGCAGGCCTCCCAAGAAAGCCATTTTAGCTTTTCCTGTACATATCTCAAATCCAGCAGTGTTCTGCCTCACTGAATATGAACCCCACTGTGTCAGAGGAGCCCTAGTTCTTGTCTCAGCACAAATGAAGAGCAGAGATGCGAGTAACTCAAGAAACACCCCTTTATCATATAGAAACTGAAATTAGCAATAGTGTCCAACTCCCTATCGTATGTTATTTATACACATTCTACTTAGACAAAACTTCTCTTAAATATAAAATTCTTTCAATCGCTTATTGTTCTTAGCCAAAACAATTTTATTTCTCTAAGCTTGTCCATAATAACAAATACATGTATGAATTATTATGGTTTATATTCATTTGACAATATACATTGATCATAGCTTAGCATTCATGTGTTCTTATTGTAATGATTTCAGCCACATAAGGCTGATACTTCTGGGTTCTAAGAGTCTTGCAGGTGCAGACGTTCCTAATGGACCCTGGGGATGTTAAAGGGCCCTGCATAATCATATATGACATGTATGACTCATCTAAGCCCTTGCATGCATTCATGAGCCCCATCACCTGCTTATAACACAGCCATGTCAACCCCCTGTGTACATGTGCTAGGCAACTGTTAAAAGCTGGATGCGCCATCTTCCTCCCTCTTTCTGCATACCGACTTCCCCAGGCTTGTGCATGTCCCCTCTAATAAATTCCTAAGTGGGTTTGTTACATGTTCTGTGTTTCCTTCTCACTCACCCCAGGTAATTTCGTTGGTGCTATGAGACTTGGGAGGCTCTCCTGCCCCGAGCCCCTCTTCTCAGGTCAGGATCGAGAACCAGATAATTTTTTCCACAACCACATGTTCCATATGCCTGAGCGTGATGTCTACACACACCACAGGCTTCAATTGGTGAGTTACCCCCGTTCTAGCCTGCTGATCCATTTCTCCAAATCTGAGAAATTGACTGTCGAGCTCCTGGAAATCTTCTGGTGTTCCTAGAAAACAGGGGACAGCCCCCAATCATGGTCTTTAAGGCTACAGTTGAGCCCTTGACTGACATTCATCTCTGGATTGCTTCCCTTAACTACAATTGTGTTTGGACAGCCCAGAGCTGGTCCTCCCATGACTGGGGGCCCAAGGTTCCTTAGATTCTTCTTTCACTTTTTTCTTTTCTTTTCTTTTTCTTCCCTGCTGTGAAAGGCCACTCAGAGTGACTTCTGGCCTCTCTGGCTTCTGAGTCATTCGGACCAGATCCAGTCAGGCTGTAGTACCCCACCTGTGGACAGAGGATGCTCTCCCCCAGGTCCTGTGGTGTTCACCACCGATTTACACCCTGCCTGTAGGGGGAGACATCCCAGTATAGGCCGTGTGGTATTGCTGTTTTTCACGCATTTTTATGGTTTCAGCTATGGGTAACAAACCATCTAAGACCATCAATCCAGCCTACCCCTTGAGATGCCTTTTTTAGGCCCTGGAACCCAGGCCTTAAAGCCCTATTTACAGATTCCCACACTTGTCCACCTTTGTTCAAAGAAATGGCCTCATTACAATTTAGATAACAATCTAAAGTGGCCACCTAATACCACCTTTGATCCCGATATTTTATGGGAGCTTTCGAACTACTATCAGCACACAGGCAAATGGAAGGTGTTTCCTTACATTCAAGTCCTTTACTCTCTAAACTCTAATCCTAAGCCCTCCGTCTTTGCAAGGTGTTTGCCTGCTCACATGTTCCTGGCTCTGCCATCTGGACTGGGAGAACCCCCCACTTCTGCTCTGGACCCAGCTAATGAACCTCCACCTTTTCGACCTCAGCAGGCAGCTACCCCCATTCCTCCAGTCCCTACCCCATTCCTTTAGCTCCTACCACCATCCCTCCATTTTCCACCTCCATTTTTTCAACTACTGCTCTGGCTCCTGCTAAGGAATCCGCACCTTCCCGACCTCAACAGACAGATAATTCCACTCCTTCACTTCCCGCTGCCTGGCCACCTCCCTTCCTTGCTCTTCGGTTCTCTCCTGCCCCCACTAACTACTCCATCAGCCCTGCCGAATCATTCTTTCTCTCCAGTGCCTGGCTGCAGCAGTCGTCCAGCTCTGGCACCCAACTTTACCCTCCTTTCACACGCTCAGGTGCTGCTATGGATCCCAACCCTGACCAAGCCAAGCCGGATGCAGTTCTCCCATTGCGAGAGGTAGCCGGCATAGATGGGCTGATTAGGGTACACGTTCCTTTCTCCCTCTAAGAACTCTCCTGTATAGAACAAAAGCTGGGGTCCAATACATCTAATTCTAACACTTTCATAAAACATTCCAATATATTACCCAGTCTTATAATCTCACCTTTCATGATATCTATGTGATCCTATCTAATAACCCACTTCCTGAAGAGTACAGGTAAGTTTGGGAGAAGGCAGTTTACATGCAGACAAGATTCAACAAACATATGCAACACACCCTCCAGGGGCAGAGCTGGTCCCTGAAGCAGGAGACTCGCTGGGACCACAACAACCAAGGTGGAATTTTAGCTAGGGACTGGTTTTTGACTTGTCTCCTGGCAGGTCTCCACAAGGCTGCCTTCAAGCCAGTAAACTATAATAAGCTCTCAGAGGTCATTCAAGATATAAAGGAAAATCCTTCTGTATTTTTGGAACGCCTTACTAAAACTCTGTTACAATATACTAACTTAGATCCAGAAGCCACTGAAGGCAGACAGTTACTCATGGCTCATTTTTTTTTCTCAGTGCTACCCTGACATTAAGGCTAAACTTAAACATTTGGAGAAAGGTCCCTTGACCCTGCAGACAGAAGTCTTAGAGTTGGCTTTTAAGGTGTACCATGCAAGAAGTGACAAAGCCCGCAATCACTGTCACATTCTAGCCACAGCCTTTCAACCGGCAGAGACGACAGACTGCTCAATCCATGCTCTCTGTGCCGCTCCCCTCTCCCCCAGGGCTTGAGAACTGCCTTGCCCATGTTCCAAATGTGATAGAACTCGTCACTGGACCCGAGCATGCCCTAATCCTCGTCTTGGTCCCACAAGACTTTGTCCAAGATGCCGTAGAAAAGAACATTGAATAGTTGATTATCCTTGTGCACATAGTGGCATGGAGACATCAAACCCAGAAAATTCCCAAGTTGACCTTTTAGGTCTGGCCATGGACGAGTGAGGTGCCTGGGCTCCTTTGACCTGACCACAACCGTCACCTGTAACAGGGAGCCACGGGTAAACATCACAGTATCAGGACAGCCCATCTCCTTTCTCTTGGACACCAGAGCCACATGATTGATACTGAGGGAGTTCTGGGGGCCTCCCTCTCCTTCTAGTTTCCCTATTGTTGGGGTAGGGGGACAGCCTTATCTACCTCAGCAGACCCCACCACTTAACCGTGTTTTTACGGGTATTTATCTCATTCATTCATTTTCAGTGATGCCAACCTGCCCGGTGCAGTATGTCTTATGGGAAGAGATTTTTTAGCAAAAGCAGGAGCTTCCATTTTACTTGCTCCTTCCACTCACCTTACTCTTGACTCACCAGCAGCTCCCCTTCTCTTCCTTCTAGCCTCCCAACCTCCCAGACCCAATGTGCCTTTTCCTATACCAGCCCCTCAGGTAAACCCCCAAGTCTGGGACACACAAAAACTCTTTGGTACTAAATACTATTCCCCCTTGTTATCCAGTTACAAGACCCTACTTAGTACATTATCCAAGCTCAGAACCCCTCTCTCTCCAGTGCCTTAGGGGACTTAAGCCTCTTATCTCTGACCTTCGACAGAAAAGCCTTTTCACCCCACCTCTTCTCCCTTTAACACCCCTTTATTTGCTGTTTAAAAACCTTACAGAACCTATCGCCTGGCTCAAGGCCTCCAGCTCATTAACCCCACAGTGGTCCCTCTTCATCCTGTAGTGCCCAACCCTTACACACTTCTTTCCACTGTCCCCCCAGGAACCTCCCTCTTCTCAGTTCTAGATCTCAAGGAGGCTTTTGTCTTCATTCCTCTCAGCTCTCAATCTCAAAATATCTTTGCCTTCACCTGGGCTGACCCTGACACTCATCTCTCCACACAGCTCACCTGGACCGTCCTTCCCCTTGGATTTCGTGACAGCCCACACCTGTTTGGTCAGGCTTTCGCTTCTGATCTTCTCTCACTGTCTCTCCCTAAGTCTAAACTCAGACAGTATGTGAATGATATTTTACTTTTTAGTCCATCATTGGAGATCAGCAAAACTGATATACCTCTGCTCTTTTAAATTTCCTGTTCAAAAAGGGCTATAGAATCTCTTTTGCTAAGGCCCAACTGTCTACCTCTCAGGTCTTTTATTTGGGATTAACTATTACCCCAACCCAAAAAACTATCACCCTAGACAGAAAAAAGCTAATTTAATCCCATTTAGTTCCTTCTACAAAAGAAGAGGTTTTATTGTTCCTAGGAATAGCTGATTTCCTGCGTTCCAGGATCCCCTCTTTTTCTTTCCTTGCCTGCCCCTTATACAAGGCAGCTCTCAGCTCTCTGCATGAGCCCTTTCTCCACCCCATTACTAAACCCTTCCAGAGACTCCAGCAAGCCCTTATCCAAGCCATAGATCTTCATCTCCCAGATTTAACTAGTCCTTTCTCCCTCTATGTAACAGAGAAGGAAGGATTTGTCCTTGGGGTCCTAGGACATCAGCTGGGACCTTCCTTTGCACCTGTAGCATACCTTTCAAAGAAGCTGGACCTCACCATTCAGGGCTCGGCACCATGCATACATGCTTTAGTGGCTGCTGAGCTGATTCATGAATCAAAGAAACTAACCTTTGGGTCACCCACCACTGTCTTCTCCCCATCTCTTAACTTACAAAGGCTTACAAACTCTACCCCCTTCCTGAGTTCTTTTCCTCCAGGTGGCACTGGTAGAAGATGCCACACTCACTTTTCAACGCTGCCCATTGCTTAATATCTCAAATCTCCTACCTCAACCTAACATGAATTATTCCCCATCTCATTCCTGCATAGAAATCTTAGAGGATTTACTGCCCCACCCCTCACATATCAGGAGGGCAAACTGTCCTGGACCACTTATACCTGGTACACAGATGGCAGCTTCTTTCTATGTGAAGGGACCCATAGAGCAGGCTATGCCATAGTGTCAGATACTGGGGTAGTAGAGACGCAGGCAACCCCTGCCCATACCACTAATCAGCAGGCTGAGTTAATAGCCCTTACCTGTGTCTTCCAGTTAGCAAAGGGACAACATTTAAATGTTTACACAGACTCCAAATATGTCTTTCATATCCTCCTGTCCTATGCAGCTATCTGGAAGGAATGTGGGCTTCTCACAATAAAAGGAGGATACATAACTAACTCAGGTTTCATTACAGACTTGTTAAAAGCCTCCCATCTCCCCAAAGCTAAAGGAATTATTCACTGTCAGTCTCACCAGAACAACAGCTCTATTATTTCCAGAAGAAATAACCGGGCTGACCAAGCAGCTAGACGGCAGCATTCCAGAGCCCAGACCTACTTCGGTCATCTCAGGGGGTTCATACAGTACAGTCCACATTCTCTCAGACACCTCCTGACACCCAGCAGATTCTGTCTTACCTACATCAGCTCTTTCATCCTAATA
>LOEQ01007971.1:12995-34982 GCA_001685075.1 Bramus lutescens
CAGTGTATGTTTTTGCTCCCTTGTTGAAAACAGTGCTTACACCTGTGTGGATTGATTTCTGGGTTCTGTCGCTCTGTTCCTTGGTATGCGTGTCTGGTTTGTGTCAGTGCCATGCTGTTGTCACCATTGCTCTGTAGTATGCTTTGAGATTAGGCACTGTGCTATCCAACAGTCTTCTTTTTGTTGTTTGTTTTTGTTTGAGACATGGTTTCTCTGTTGCCCTAGTTGTCCTGGAACTTGCTCTGTAGACCAGGCTGGCCTCCAACTCACAGAGATCCACNCAGTGTATGTTTTTGCTCCCTTGTTGAAAACAGTGCTTACACCTGTGTGGATTGATTTCTGGGTTCTGTCGCTCTGTTCCTTGGTATGCGTGTCTGGTTTGTGTCAGTGCCATGCTGTTGTCACCATTGCTCTGTAGTATGCTTTGAGATTAGGCACTGTGCTATCCAACAGTCTTCTTTTTGTTGTTTGTTTTTGTTTGAGACATGGTTTCTCTGTTGCCCTAGTTGTCCTGGAACTTGCTCTGTAGACCAGGCTGGCCTCCAACTCACAGAGATCCACCTGCCTCTGCCTGCCCAGGCATGTGCCACCACCGCCTAGCCAACAGTGTTCTTTTAACTTTGTGTTTCCTTATGAATGTTTTTCTTCCTAGTTCTGTGAGGAATGTTTCTGAGATTTTGATGGTAATTGCATTGATTCAGTGACTACTTTAAACACTGCAGCCACCTTCACAATACGCTGTTGAACTAGAAATACAGGAGATATCTCCGTCATCCTGTGTCATCTTCAATTCCCATTTTTAATATCTTAAGGATTTTATTGCAGAGATCTTTAACCCCTTCATTAGATTTATTTATGGATATTATTATTTTTGTGAAGCTACTATGAATAGGTATTTTTCATTTCTTTCTTGGCCAGTTTATTGTTGGTGTATTGATCTGATCTATATATTATGGTTTTGAATCATGTAACTTTGACTGAAAGTATTTATCAGATACTAGACTTACCTTGTGGCAGCTATAAATTCTTTTAAGTATAGTATAATGTCATAAGTAAATAAACACTGATTTTTTCCTTTCCTACTTGTATTCATTTTTTTCTCTGGTCTCTTTTGCTCTAGCTAAGATTTCAAATGCTATAATGAATATGAGTGGGGGCAGATTTGTCTCATTTCAGATTTTAGAGGAAATGCTTTTTGAGTTCTCTAATTTTACATAATATTGAGAATACATTTAAGAACTTTGAATGTGTTGCGATTTAGTCATTCAATTTCTAATTTCTTTGGGACGTTTTATCAAGAAGGCATGTTAAACTTTGTCAAGACCTTTTCTTCATCTATTAAGAGGAACAATTGAATTGTTCTTCAGTCTACTTATTATATTACATTTACTGATTTGCATATGTTGTCATACCCCTTTGTCCCTTAGATGAGAACAACTTGAACATGATTTATGATCTTCTTACTGTGGTCTTGAAGTCAACTTGCAAGTGTTTTCACTGAGAATTTTTTATGTGCGCTCATCAGGGAGATTGGCCCATAGCTCTCTTTCTGTGTTGTTGTTTTATCTGCCTTTGGCACATTCGCTATTTCCTAGGACAGTACTAGATTTGAAGAATGAGTTTGGTTGTGTTCTTTACTTTCTATTTTGTGGAATAGTTTGCTCGAAAGTATTTGTATTAGGTCTCCTTTAAAAGTTTGCTAAAGTCAGCAGTGAATCTGCTTGGTTTGGGACTTGACTTTGTGCTGGCAATTACTGCTTTGTTCCCATAACAAACAATGGGAATTTGAGTAGCTTGTACGTGTTTAGGAATTTATCCACTTTTCTAGGTTTTCCAGTGTGTTAAAAATTAAATTTTCCTTAATGATCTTATTTCATTGTAGTCCATCACTGTAACTTTGCTTTCATCTCTAATTTTACTTTGTCGTTTGGTTAGTTTGTCAATCTTGTTTCTCTCTTCAAGACACAACTTTGCTTAGGTATTGTTATGATAATCTATATTTCAATAATTTCAGTTCTGACTTATCTCACTGAATACTTCATTAGGACGTGGCTTCTTGTTCTAGAATCTTGAGGTGTGTCATTAGGTTGAAGTTTCTCTGACTTCTTTTAAAATTTGAGTACTAAGAAAACTTCCTCTTATAATTTCTTGGCCGTATTTGAGAGGTTCTGGTGGATTGTGCTATCATTTGTATTCTAATCTAAGAATTAAAAAAATCTCCTCCATTGTTCGTACAAAAGTATATTTGATATTCAAGTATTCTGTAGTTTCTTTCTCTTGCTATTGATACCTAGTTTTATTCTATCATTATATGTAAAGATACAAGGAATTATTTTTAATTGCTTTGCATTTGTTAAGACTGGCTATATAGACAGTCATGATTGATTTTAAAGAAGCTTTCATTACTACTGAGGACATATAGGCCCTATCTATGAAATATTCTGTAAATCTGTTAAATCCAGTTGATTTATGGTATAGTTTAAATCTTTGCCAGATTTTAGTTTAGAAGATCTATCCAAAGATGAGAATGACAACCAAAATATTGTATTATATCTGGTCAAGTCTGATTTTTCATGCCTTTGTTTGTTTTATGAAACTAGGAGCTCCAAGATTTGGTACATAAATACACATTCTTGTATCTTCTTGGTAACTTGTTCTTTAAAATGTATATTGATATTCTCTCTTCTAGTTAGTTTTAGTTCAAAATCTACTTTATCAGATATGAGAATTGCTATATTAACTTGCTTATGGCTTCTGTTTACTTTGTATACTATTTTCCATATTCCTAGTTTTTGAATATCTTTGACAATGAAATGTATTTGAGACAACACATAGTTGGATCTTGTCTTCTAATGTGGTATGTCTTCATTTTTTAGTTGGTAAGTTGAAGTCATTTGCATTTAATGTTATTTAAAGAAAGGTTTACTATTTTCTTTTTTTAAAGATTTATTTATTATGTACACAGTATTCTCAGTGCTCTGCCTGCAGGCCAAAAGAGGGCACCAGATCTCACTACAGATGGTTGTGAGCCACCATGTGGTTGCTGGGAATTGAACTCAGGACCTTTGGAAGAGCAGGCGGTGCTCTTACCCACTGAGCCATCCCTCCAGCCCACTATTTTCTATGGTTTTGTTGGTTGTTGTTCTATTTGGTTGGGTTATTGATAATTCTTCCCTTTCTATCCTATTAGTATTGAAATTTTACTGTTTTGTGTGTTGGAAATGATAAGTTCGTTCCAGCTCTCCTCTGATTACCTATTCCTCTCATGAAATGTTTTCCTGCATTCTCATGGATGAGACTTTGTCTTTTTGTATAGCATTCATTTCTTAAGTATTTTCTGCAGTGCTGGCATGATTGTCATGAACTGCCTTAATCTATATCTTCAAATGTTAGTATTTCTACATCAATTTTAAGAGGTAAATTTGAGAGGTATAAAAATCTTGGCTAACGGTTACTCTCAAGAATCAAAATATGTCGTTCTGTGCCTTCTTGGTTTAATGCTACTAATGAGATCTGGTGTTATTTTGATGTTGTTGCTCTTGTGAGTTTGTACTTTTATAGATTTTACTATTTCTTTGCATCTTGATTGACTATATGTTGGAGAGAGGTTCTTCTCTGTTCATGCCTACTTGGTATTCAGATTGCCTCTTGTGCTGTGTATAGTGGTACATACATTTAATTCCAGCACTATAGTAGAGGTAGGCAGACTACAGTGAATTCAATGGCAGCCTGGTTTACATATTGAGTTCCAGGCCAGCCAGTGCTAGAGAGTGAAGATCTTGTCTCAAAAAACAAAAACAAAATGCTTCTTGTATTTGGATGTCCTCTTCTGTTTTTAGGAAACTTGCTGGTGTGATTTCACTGACTAAGCTGCCTGTGCTTTATCTTTACATTTACCTTTATCTTTATGCCATGTTTATCTCGACAACTTGTACTTCTGCTTGGTTTTGTCTGTTGATGCTTTCTTTCCACTGTGCTTTTGTTTCACCAATTCCTTCATTTATAGAAATCCTGTTTGGTTCTTGTTCAGAGTCCCTACTTCCTCATTTAAATTTTCTGCCATGTTTCTCAATTTCTGCTTCTAAGTATTGCCCACTGTCCCACTTTGGTTAGATTCTGAATTGATTTCCTTACTTCCATTAGTCTGTATAAGGTCACTGATCTTTCTAAAGAAAAAAATATGACTCTGAAATCATTTTTTTGGCATCTATTCCGTTAGCTATGAGTTCCACTGTGGAGGCACTGTGAGCTTAAGAAAGTGCTGTCATCATTTGTTGAGTGTTCTTGTGTTTACTTTTTGTTGTTGCTATGATTTGCACATCTGTTAGGTTGGATGTTTCTTCTAGCTTTTAGCTTCCTCCTTTTCTGCCTTTTTTGTTGTTTTATTTTACATGAGCTCTTCTGTGAGGCGGCTCTGTGGGTGAGGATACTTGCTGTTAAGCCTGGCCACTTGCGTTTGATCCCTGGAGCCAATATGGTGGAAGGAGAGAACTTATTTCTACAAATTGTCCTTTGAACTTGCCTATGGCATGTAGGGTCAGGTATGGTGGCACATGTCTTTAATCGCAGCACTTGGTAGGCAAAGGCAGGTGGATCTTTGTGAGTTTGAGGCCAGCTTATTCTATATAACAAGCTGTAGGCCAGCCAGGACTATATGGTGAGACTTTTATAAATCAAGGACATAAGAAATCCTTCCAAATACATTCTAAGAATCCACTATTACTCTGACACCAAAACCAGATAAAAAGTAGACAGGCAAACAAGGCAGGCAGGCACACACCCAAGATCTTAAAGGGCAGGCGAGGGGAAGGAATATGCAGAAAGAAAACTAAAAACCTTTTGAAAAAGCTATATGAAAGCCTACTGTAGAAGCTTCTTAAATATATACACATCTTAAAAAGTTTTAATGAAGCCATACTACATAGGATAATACCCCAAACTAGCATACCAGAAAAAACAAACAAAAAACCAATACCAAGAAAACCTAGTACCAGGAGTAGGTTACTTCTTTGTAAGTTATTGGCAAATGGGATCCCATAGATAGTCCTCCCTCCAACATTACAGGCTACTGCCAACACTCTTGGTAACCTTGCAGAAGTTGATAGTAAGACCCTACCTACCGCTGAAGACTCTACAACCTGGCCTGACAGAACACTGAGGAGTCAAGCAGGCACTCACCCAGAAGGTCTATCCCTACTCAGTTTCCTAGCTCTGGAAGGTGATATTTATGCTACCTGAAGAAAAAAAAAGCCATCAGTTTCACTATATATTCCCAAATGTAGCTAGGCAATAAAAACTGGACTTGATGGAGGAGAGGAGGGGCAAGGAGGTGAGGCTGGTAAAAGGAGGCTCAGGTAAATATGATCAAAATAATTGTATAAAATGCTCAATAAAATATTTTTTAAAATCACAACATAGGGTCTGGAGAGATTGTTCAGTGGATAAGACCATCTGCTGCCCTTACAGAGAATCCAGGTTCAGTTCCCAGTTCCCACATGTCGGCACACAACTGTCTGTAACTCTAGTTCTAGAGGATATGACACCCTCTTCTAGCCCCTGGGAGCACCAGGGACATATGGTGCATATATATAAATGCAGGTAAAAACTCATAAAAACAAGCTTAGAAGACTAGATGGAGAAAAAACCTTTGACAAAATTCAACATCTTTTTATGACATTAGTCCTAAAGAAACAGAACTATTATGCCTTAATACAAAAGGCAAGATATGTGTGGTTTCTACTTAACGGTGAAAACCTAACAGTGTTTCCTCCAAAATCAGAAATAGCACAAAGGTATCAGTTCCCAGTCTTATTCAAGAGTAGAGCTTATAATTCTCAAATGCTTAACCCAGCGCAACAGAGAGATAGAAATAAAATGAAAGTAACAGGCATAGATATAAAAATACCCCTGTTGGCAGAGTACATGGTCTGATATTCTAAAGATTTCACCAAGAACCTCATCTCTAGCAAACAATTCAGCAAAGCAGCAAGACGTAAAATTAACACATAAAATCAGCGGTTTTTCACACATCAGTAAGAAACTGACTTAAAGATAATTCAGCAGCCAGTCTCCTTATAACACCCTCAAAACCAAACTGACCAAAGATGTTAAAGTCCTCTACAATTATAATTACAAGCCCTGAAGAAGTTAGGAAAACAGCAGGGCCTCCCATGTTCATGGAGCTTAAGAATTATTGTGCAATTGACAAATTAGCAAATGTGATCTACAGATTCAATGCAGTCCTCACCAAATGGCCTAATTCCAGATGGTACCAGAGACAGTAGCAGCGACCTGATCTTTACGAAAGGTACCAAATGCACACTCTGGGGGGATAGATTCCTCAAGGCAGTTGCTGATAAAACTAGATACCCAGGAGCTAAACCTAAGAAGATGAATCCCTTTTTGTAAATTGCGTAAGTCAGTTCAAAATAAATCAGAGACACTCTACAGAGTAGGAGAAAATCTTTGTCAGCTATTTGATGGGATTAATATCCAAGCAACTAAAAAAAATAAACACCAGAAAACAAATTATTCAGTCAATAATTATCCAGGTAAATTAACCAAATAGACAGTTCTCAAAACAAAGTATAAATGGTCAATGTATATACTGGAAAAAATTTGACACTTTAAATCATAAGGGTGATGCAATTCAAAACAACAGGGCTCCATCACTGAGATACACCACTGCCCAATAAAAAGTTAAATTAAATAAAAATATCATTCTCTTATTCTTTGGTGAAAAACACTTTCATCTATATGTACAACTGTGACTGTACTATTATAGCAGCCTTCCTATTTTGTGGGAACACTCAACGGTCCAATGAAGTAATTAGTAGCCAACATGTGGAGCACACACAGGCGACCCCAGGGAGGACGGCTCCCTAGATACAGAAATCCAGGTATTTCCTTATCGCTATTACTTAATACAGCTGTTTAGATAAAACTTACATATCAGAAGTAACAACTATAAGAAAGCTCACTAACTTTAAGGCAGAAAATGGCTGGAAGAAGGCTACTCCTCCAGAGTAAATTCTGTGGTGCTACTGGCAGCATATATATAGCAGAAAACAATAAATATTTTATACAGCAAGTACCCATGATGATATGGGATTATTTACTAATGATTATCAAACAGCACCATCAAACATTTACATAACTATAGAACTCTGGAAAAACTTTTTAATTTTTAAGAAATAGTAACTTGAAGAAACATTCTATTGTACCTGACACCTGGTCCTCATGTGGAACCAAACAGCTAAGTTTGGGAGTAATTTCTTTATACATATTGTTCAAATCAAGATTTAAAAAATTATGAACTCTCAATGAAAATGAAGTCTCTTACCAACTTAAAATTTTCGAGTAAGATTGTCATCGCACTCTAAAATATTTAGAATATGTGGGATTCTTTAAAAGTAAAAATTGAAGTATTTTAAAAAGCTTAACAAAATGTAGTTTATACCACTACTTTTAAAAATAGGCAAAATATTATGGACCTTTCTGAAAAATCTGTTTTACTATAAAAATCCAAAATCATGATCACATTATATGACACATGACTTTCATCTGAAATGCTGTAGAATTAGTATCAACTGTATTTTGATTCAGAAATTACATAAAATATATCTAACTTCCATTAAAATATTAGAATTTTTATAAACAATACTCACTAGTCTCACTCCCTAGCTGGTCTCTGTATCTGCTATCTACGAGAATGTCGCAAAGAATGTGAGGAGCATTTCTTGCTATCCCTTCTTCAGCAAAATCAAAGCTCTTAAGTATAAGGTAAAACATAGGATACACCACTGAAAATAGAGAATTTTTAAAACAAATTACCAAAATATTTAAAATCTTGTACAAATAACACACAAAAATCTTGTTTTATTTTTTGACATGACATTGTCTAAAACGGAGCAGCACTAAAGTAGATAACAATTACTCACACTTTGAAAATATGTACGCTCTCTCATCCCTCTTCTAACGATGTACATTACAGATTTCTGGCATTCGTGGACAGGCTCTCACTTCCTGTCCACGCTGGAGACTCTGGTGAAGGCACATTTCTCCTACCACGGCGACAACGAGCTTGGAAACCCTCATGTAGTCTCTGTTCATATTCTAACCCAGTATGCATCTTAAAGAGCTTATACATTTTACAAATTATTTATGGCTTATACTTCAATATATAGTAACAGGTCTCAGGGACTGAAATGTCTTATTGGCAGTTAACAGTTCAAGGGAGCAAAGTATTTCTGGCACTTTAAACCTCAAAAATATAAAAGAGTACTAGTCACTATAGTCATAGAAAAAGGTGGAGACAGTTCTATGTAAAAACACAATTACCATAAACAGACACAGGACAACAAATAAGAAAATAGATTGTGCTATGTCTTTGTAAGATTGTTCCATTTCAAAAGTCTTTAGGGTTAGATTTACTATACAAATAAAACTATGCTTTTGTTTCTTTTGCTTTGAAAAATATTTACAGTGACATGGAACTACAAGCCCTGACACAGCAGCACAGAAACAAGAAAAAAAGGTATTTATTCAATTTTCTGAGCATTTTAATTTGTATCATGAAGTTATTATAGATCAACTATGGAAAAATTAGAAAACATTAATAAACACCAACCCTTGTGTAAATCACACAAGATGCCAAAGTATTATACACTCCACGTGGTAAAAACTGTACATGTATGTTGTGTGTATCTCTAACACCGCAAAATTTACATTGTAATTGTTTCATTTTTCAAAACGCTGAGCTGAAAATATCTACTTTCTTCCTGTGCCGGAGGAGATGTAGCGACTGTGCAGTGAGCTCCATGTAGCTCTCTACAAGCTCTTGCAAGACTTTTTAGCAGTGTCTTTTACAGATGGTGTATGAAAGAAATTCATAAAATTTCCGAAGTTCTGAGCAGACAGCCTGACATTTTCTTCTGGCTAGCATTATGTTAAGGATATGTGGATAAGGGTCCACAGCAATGTGGCTACAGAGCTTTACTTTGATTCTGGAAGTCTACTTGGTCTCTGAGTAAAGGCCATCTCATTCACGCAGCCAGACTGTCCCGGATCTGATCCACACGAAGTGCCAGGTCCCTGAAAGAGGGACGCTGATTTACATTGTTGTTCCAGCATTCTGTCATGATCACATAAATCTATAAAGGGAAAAAATTAAAACAAAATTAGAATGAACACTAAGTTTCATGCTAATTAGAGGATGATATGAATTTGGAAATCTCAGCAAATTTGCCTAAGCCAGTAACAATGCTATGGTTATGCTTTGAAATACATCATTGGTATCTGTTTTTAATAAAACAAAAGAAAACGGATAATTACTGTGGATTTAAAAAACTGTTGGATCAGGGAGATGGCTCAGTGGATAAAAAGAATCAGACATTAAAGCCCGATGACAAGATCAATCCCTGGGACCCACAAGAGCCAGGCACAACAGCACTCCTAACATAGAACAAGAGACAGACAAGAAAATCACGTAGGAAATAGTGAGGACCAATCACTTAGACAGCACAGTGCAGCAGGAGAAACAATAGAGACTCCCTCAGCAAGGTGGAAGGCAAGAACCAATCCTAGAAGTTTTCCTCTGATTCCAATGGGTACTGCGGCTTGTATACCTGTACACACATGCGCTCTCTCWCACACACACCACCTACACACAARCACATACACTCAAACACACATATCATACATATGCACACATACCTCTTTCTGACACAGAGACACAGACCACACTCACATTCACATCACACACACATATACACAAGAAATTAATTAATTAAAAACTGTTACCTCATCTGGGCACCCTTCTGGTCTTGGTAGTCTTCCATTGTTCTTCAGAAGTTCTATCAAATGGAATACAATCATTTGTCCTTGTTTATCATTGCCAATCATTCGCATAAATTCCTGAAATGTAAACTCATTTTAAATGACTTCATAAATATATTACACTAACAACAGAAATGCAAATTAAAACAGATATAACCATTTTTATATTAAGGTGGTAAAATTTCATTAATATTCTAATGGTAAGTACAGCAAACTATTCATGACTATCACTGCTGTGAAGACATAACCTGATAGAGCTTTGCTTTTGAAACAATCAAAAGTGATTTACTAACTCATAACCTCTAACAGTTACTTACACTTGTCTTCTAACATGATAGTCAGAAGTAAAACCTACACATTTATATATAAAAACTGTAAATGATTACCTAGAAATATACAACTTAGAATGCTACTGGGCAATTAAAATCATACTTGCAGTAAGTAATTACAGATAAAGCAAAATAAATACACACAATGTAATAATTAACAGAGCAGCAAACACACAGGAAGCTTATAAAACTCAACTTTAGAGAGCAATAGTTATTTCTTTGTAAAGTTTCACATTTTATATAAAATAAGTCTGAAAAAAAATGCCACAGTATATTGGGCTGGAGAGATGGCTCAGTAGTTAAGAGCATTGCCTGCTCTTCCAAAGGTCCTAAGTTCTATTCCCAGCAACCACATGGTGGCTCACAACCATCTGTAATGAGGTCTCGTGCTCTCTTCAGGACGGGCAGGCACACACACAGACAGAATATTGTATACATAATAAATAAATAAATATTAAAAAAGAAAATGCCACAGTATTAAAATGATTTTTATTGTTTTCATATCCCATATATTGAAAGAAACAGTTTAAGTTACTTCCGAAAGTTCATTTTAGGTTGTGTGATGCTCCAGAGTAAATGCGCATACTCAATGTACTTTAAATGTCATTTAAGAGGCATCCTCAAGGCCTGGTCCCTGGCAGTGCTGGAATGGTGGGCTCTTTAAGAGATCACTGCCGGTCTCCCTGAGTGTTCTAATTCCTGTGAGAACAAGCTGCCTCACAGGAAGTGGAATCTTGACCCTCATGGCTCTTGATCTCAACTCTTGACATGTGATCTTTTTTGCGGTCAGTCCCTTTCTGCTTATTTGCCATGTTGTGATGAGTCCAAAGGGCCCTTGCTTGATACTGGCCTTTCAATCAACTGTGAGCTAAGTAAGCCCTTTTCTTTATGAAGTCCTCAGTGTCATGTATTTTGTTACAGTCACATACACATGGCCAAGAGAATACTGAATTTAGTAAGTTTATGCTATTTTCTTGGGTATTGTTGAATATTGTCTCCAGATAAACAAGGGATTCTAAAATAGGCCCTGGGCATGTTATTCTTTTTTGCATAATGCCTTTCTTGTGCTTAAAACAAGAGCAATAGGAGGGGGTTGGGGGAGCATTAAGCAATTAAAAAGAAAACTGACCACTGGAGGACTTTTACTCTTCTCAATGTATGTGAAAAGTTCATACAGAACCACGCCAAAGCTCCACACATCCGAGGCCACAGAAAACTTGCTCTCTGTCAGGGATTCTGGAGCATACCTGCAATATACAGAAATCATTTAAAAGATGAGTTATTTGATGTGACAACTCATCATACTGAAGGGGAAAACAAACAAACAAATGACAAACTCTCCCAGGGGATACAGAGGCATCGGCACATCAGGCTGAGGTTATCCTCAGAAGGGGTCCTGTGCAATGCTGACTCTTGGCTGGAATTGGGAACTTAAACTTCAGGCGCTGTGTGTGTGTGAGGTGTGGGGGTGTGGGATGTGGCTTACGGCTATTTATGCACACAATGCGACTCATTCGGTATGTGTTTTCTTCCTGGGGTCTGGGATTTTGTTATACACCAGACAGAGGGTGCCTATGAAACTAGTCACCATAAACACTGGCGCTGAGGTTCTCCTGACAGACATGGATATGCATTGCTGTCTCTGCTGCTGGGGGATGGGGTCTTTGCAAGCTTGTGATCTGACTTACAGAATTTTCCATTTGCTCTCCCCTGCAATGAGCACAGTGAAATGTTGAGTGCTGGGCACTCCCAACGAATCAGAAAACCTGGTCCTTAGACCCCCGACATAGAAAAATCTAAGCACATTAATTTTTGTTTCTGTTGGCAACACTGGGTGTTAACTGAGAAGTTTTTCTAAGAACTGAAAAGTGAGCTGCTCTTCCTAAGCTGTTCTTTTAGATGAATCCAGATTACACACAGGAGGGAAATGTAGCTTCTAGCTGGGAACGGAACTGGAGCTGTTAAGAATCTGGAAGGGGGTAATTATGAAAGAACACAGAATATACAAAGCAAAGGAAAATGGTGTCACAGCCCAAGGGGGTTGCCAGTGGACTAGGAATATTAGTCCCATGGTAAAGCCTGTTTTTACTATAGAGATGGCTACAGAGACCTGTTTGACTAGACAGATGGAAAATATTAACCCGTATTTTACTCCTTAACCTTTTTCTCAAAATTCAATGCAAGTTTCTCTTGCACAAGTCCTTCTCTAACTACAGGAGACTCAATGACTCCTGCTCATTACATGTCTAGACTTACAGTCTGGACTACACAAACATACAATAAATAGGTATGTAATCTCTATATTTAGCTTAAAATTTTTACTTTTTATTATTTTTAAATGTCAGTTTTATTCTATCAGCAAGATGTAATCTCCTTCAAACAATGCTACTCTCCTATATCCTATAATACATTTTCCTTCTTTTTTTAAAACTGGTCAGGTCTTTTTGTGTAGCCCAGCTTAGGCTCAAATTTAGGACCCTCCAGCATCAGCATTCCAAGTACCAGGATTACAACCATGCTGTTCTTATGGTTTTTGTTGTTATTGTTTGTTTTTTGTTTTTTAGCATAGCACTCTTTGTAATTAATTTCTTAATTACATATTGCCAACCCCAGCTAGATTTATTCTATAACTCCCTTTACTTATACAAAGGTAAGCCAAATCAGGAAAGAGTTACTTCTCTCGGGGTCTTACCTTTCCTTTTTCACGGAACATTAAGTGAACTTATGTATTATCTGTCTCTTTGAAATGTTCTTGCTTAAAAGTCAATGTTAGCTTTATGATCTAGAAATGTATTAAGCAAGTGCCTAGGAACTACCTTCTGGTAATGCCCCTTTCTCCTGGTTTCCCCGAGCAGGGAGGAACCTAAACTGGCCATAGCGTCTTTCCAAAGTGCAAAGCTAGCCCGTATCACAGTAGAATAGAGGCTATTAGCCATCACAGGAAGTCGCACAATGGTCAAGGGTATTTAGGATGAACTATGTGTGACAAATGGTTAAATCCTTTCACATGAGAACTAATGTCGGCCCACAAAACTTGTATGCATTGGGCTGTTTCTGCCTGACTACATAGAGATGTTCGGTTTCTTCCATCTTGGAGATCTCTTAGAGATGTGCTGATAACAACACACCCACATGTAATGCTTATTCATCAATAGAACTTTTTAATCTCCTCCTTCTATAGCAAGATTTTGAGTTGAGAGAAAGGGTTGTTTTTAATTAAATTTCTGCCAACACTTCTTTTCTCTCTTCTAAATTTAAGGTTTCCAAAAGTTCTATCATTCGATGCCTTCCTCTGCTGCCAAAAGGTTTTCTTTAGATAATTTTACCCACTTTTATTCTTAAGTTTCCTAAATTCATAGTCTGCTTTGACTGTTCTAGATGGATTCACCATTTCCAGATTAAATACCCATAGGCCATAGAATCCTATCTTCATTCTCCCACATCCTGATGATTATTTCATTTTGATTATGCAGTAAATGGCATCACAATCTGTCTAACTGCCCCAAAACAGGATTCTTAGGAGTTATTTTTGAATATTTATATTTTATGTACTTATGTAGACATGTGTTTATCTGTAGTATGCGGAGGTCAGAGACAACCCATGGGTTTAAGTTTCCTCCTTCCATCATTCAGGTCCTGGGGAACCTAACTCAGGCCCACTGTTGAGCCTTTTGGCTGGCCCACCATGTCTTTTCAGAATAGCCCCATGTCTACTCTCTCCTTCATTACAGCACTAGGTCAGAGCCCACAACTCGTGCAGAGTAACCCAGGATGCATAAAGACTGTCCAGATGATGTCTACAGTAAGAACAGCATACGCCTTCTCAGTTTAAAAAAAATATTGAAGTAGAATCATTTTTCCTCTAGTTCTTCTTAGTATCAACCCCTAAAACATGTTGGAACATGCCCAAAAATTAAAGCAAAACAAAATTTTGATAAATAAAGCATTAGGGAGGAAAAATATTTCTTTTAAATAAAACCAAGCTTTGTTTTAAAAATTATGACTAACTCCTATGGACAAAACTACATGTGATTTCTTTCAGATCCAGGTTTTGCTTGCTAGGATTTGACTGTGTCCTCTCCAAACTTCAGGTGTTAAAACTTAACACCAATGTGCTATCAGTAAGAGGGGGGCTTTTAAGAGATAGTGGGACCATGGGGGACCCTTCCTGAAGAAGAGATTCAGGTACTACGGAACAGGCTTTGTGACTTTCCTGCCCTTCTACCTTCCTGTGTAAGAACAGTTAACAATATGTAATGATGAGTAATATATCTTATTTTTATAGATAATTAGTTATATAAGACACATATTATCTTAGGCTTATCTTGACTGCTTCATTATCTTTCCACACACCCAGGAAACCTTTTTCAAAGCTTGTATTGTTTGGTGGCTTTTAGTGTGACTGGAAGAAAAATGAGGCATGAAAGTGAGTGTTTAGCAGGAAGGGCTTTGTAGCGTGTCTCCTGGTGTCATAATGACTACAGAAGCACGTGTTCAGCCATTTAGTTCTCTGCTGTTTTGGATTTTGTGTTATGGATGAAACAGAGCGCCTCATGCATACTATACCAGTATATTTTAATCTATTACTGTGTAGGTGTGCATGATGGGGTGGGGATATGTACCATGGTGTGCCTGTGGAGGTCAGAAGACAGCTTTGAAGACTCAGCTCTCTCCTCCCACTTTTTACATGGACTTTGGGTATTGAGCTTAGGTCATCAGGCACCTTTATCTGCTGAGCCATCTCACTGGCACACTACTACTGTATTTTAAAAATAATACTTAACAACATTAATACACTTCTTGGGGTTGCAGGTGTAACTTGGTGGATAAACTGGTTACTGTAAAAGCCATGAGGACCTGAAGTTCAGATCCACAGCATTCATGTAAAATACCAGAGAGAGCAGCCTATAATCCAAGTGCTGAGCAGTAAAGACAAGCAGATGGGGGGCTTGCTGAGCAACCTGGCAAGTTTAAATATTTTCAGGATTCTTTAATGACTGGTTAGATAGAAAAATGCTTTGTATCCTTGGAAAATTCTGTTAGATCCTTTAAAAAAATGAGAGCTAACAGGCACATAATTTTAATATTACTATGAAATATTTTGTCTTAAAAAGAAGATAGTAGGAACCCCATACAGAACAGCTCTTCTAGATTAGAAGTGCTGTCTTAAATAAGAACTCATTTCCGACCTTAGACAGTGCCTACTGAACACAGCATGGTGCGTGGGGTTTCTCAGCTCACATTTACTCTCTTAACACAACACCAGACCTTTGGGTATTTTATAGGTTTCTTTTATAATGGCCTTAATCTCATTCCCAAGGAAGGCATAATCATATCCCAGTCTTTTTTAGGGGTAGGGGAACCACAGAAGAACCCAGGGTTGACCTACCACTGAGCTAAGTTCCCAACCCTACCTAATCATTTCTTAAACACCCCAACCCCAGGACACATACAAGTTGGGGAGGACTCTGTGTCTTTCTAGCTCCACTACTCAACCTAGTCTGTGCCCTCGTCAGTCACTTGCTATCCCTTGTAAGGACTTAGAGGGGTTGTTTGTTTTCTTGGTGTCTGGTGTACTCATCTTCTGTATATTCTAGACATTAGTTCTCTGTCAGATGTACAGCTGGCAAAGATTCTCCTCTAACCTGTAGGCTGCCTTTTCACTTGATTATTTCCTTGCCCATAAAAAAGCTTTTTAATATCAAGTCTCACTTGTCAATTATTGGTCTTGTTTCCTGAGTAACAAGAGTGCTATTTAGAAAGCCCTCACCTATGTGCATATACCTTGCAGTGAAGTAATTCCCTGACATGATCATGCTTTAATCATAACCTCTGCAGAATACACTGCCATATTTCTAAAATATAGGAAAAAACTCTTCCTTTAAAACACAGGTTTCATGCTTCAGTGCATCTGATTTTGGGTTTTCAGGTTTGGACGGTTGGATCTACAATAATCATAATAATATATATTCTCCACGCACTGACATAGGTTTCCTGAGAGGTTGGAGGTGGCTAACTAAGCAGTTGACAAGCTCTTGCAGATGACCCAAGTTCAGTTCTCAGCACCCACAGCAGGCAGCTCGCAACTACCTGCTGTTTTTTGAAAAGATAATGTGAGATACTACATGAAAGGTATTTAGCTCAATACAAAGCATATGATAAATATTGCTGTTGTTGGAAGTAGTACTAAACTGAATGCTATTAAATATTATATATTAACAATAAAATAAAGTTTGAAGAAAGTTTTCTAAAATTTAACTTTATTATACCGAAAAATGCCTACTTACCAGAATATGGGACTTTCGCCTGGTTCTTTTACTTTGTAGTATTCTTTGTCCTGTGGCAAGACTTTGGTTAATCCAAAATCTCCTATTTTAACTCTGTTCTCATTTTCCACCAATATATTTCTTGTTGCCAAATCCCTATGGATATACCTTTTTGTGCCAAGATATTCCATGCCCTATGGATAAAATACATTTTTAAGTAGGTGTATGAACATAATTTACATGACTATATTCTACAAGTTCTCTTTATAGTTAAGGAGCAGTCTGCATGACTTTTGAGTTAGTTCATCATGTAGTTCATCCACAGCAGACATTTAGGATGTTCGATACCTTGCATATCTGAGACGTGTACTGCAGAAGTTTTCTGTGATCTATTCGTTCTTTATGTTTTTGGAGATAGTCTCGTAAACTTCCATATGGCAAATATTCCATAATTAATCTTAGGTTGCGCCGACCTTTTAATATACAAAAAGAACATAATGTTTAACCGTGCTATAACTTACTGATTAAATACTAGAAAAAAGCTATATGTAAATGATTTATGTATACATAAAATCTGGGTCCACGATGATAAAACTTTATTACGAATTAAAGGTAATATAGTATTTAAGAATACAGGCTTTTCAATTCAAATTATTTTGAAAGATGCAAGAGAAATATTCTTTAGCTACTTTTAATTATTTGTGAAAATCCAAATAAATTAATAATGAATCTTTTTCAAGTATAACAAGTATCTAATAAAAACATTTTAATAGACCATATAAGGAAATTAATTTTGTTTTTAAAAAAGTTAACACGTTTTGAAGGAAATGGTGAGAAGGATGATTAAGCAACTAGTCAAAACACTGGTGTAGCTATAGTCCATGGTCTCCCACATGCTCTCCAAGCATCTTTCTCTGCGCACTGACAAATCCTTAGACAACTGTATACTTCCATTACCCTGGATGCCAAAGACATACTGTGAAGACAGGCTTCAATGGGCAACATACCAGCACTGTAGCACACTCCTTTGTACTTTACAATGTTGTCATGCTGCAAGGATTTCAGGATTTCAATCTCCCTTTCGAAGTCTCTGAGATGCTCTTCAGTGCTGTGCTGGAGCTTTTTAACAGCCACCACCTCCCCAGTGTTGTCCTGTAGAGGATCGTAGCGGCACATCTCCACACTCCCAAAATTACCCTGAACAACACATGACATTATAATGGAAGCCAAAAGTCCCCAAGACAACTTACTATTGGCTTCTAAGTATACAAGAAGTACTTGGCAACTAGAATTAGTACGAAGAATTCTCAGCTTATGTTAGACAAACTTCAGAGCAAGGAATGGAAGTGTTATTTTAAAAACTGGGTAGTAAAGCTATAAACAATTTCTCTGAGATGAATTATAGACTGAAAAATTATAGACTAAATTAGACTTTTCCTTTATTTCAATGTACCTTCATAATGCTATCAGTGAATAAGGATTGTTATTGACTAGGTATGTGTGACCTCAAATGTACACAATGGAAGCCTAATCCCTAATATGATTGTATTTGGAGTAGCCTTATACAGAAAGAACTATAATAACTCCAGAAGTTTCCCTCTCCAAAAGCTTCCATCTGAGGCCAAGCAGTGAGCCCTCTCTAGAAACCAAATCCTGCCCTTGGACTTTTCAGTCCCCAGAACTGTGAAGAATAAATACTTGTTATGTTCATCCAGCCACAACATGGTATTTCATTATACAGACAAATACAAACTAATAGAGTCTGCTTGACTCAAGAATGGCTACAGGCAGGGCTGGAAAGATGGCTCAGCAGTTAAGAGCACTGGCTGTTCTTCCAGAGGACCTGGGTTCAATTCCCAGCACCTATAGGCAGCTCATAATTATCCATAACTCCAGTTTTAGGGAATTTGATGGTAATGCACACAAAATAAAGTTAAATAAGTTTTTTTAAAAAAAAAAAAGAATGGCCACAGGTGATATTCCTACATCAAAAAAAAAATAAATAAAAATTGATGTCTTTAAAGAAATTCTTACATCAAAATAAATTGAACTCCTTATTTAGGATACATCACACCGTATCCCATTGCTCGCCATGCCATATCCATCCCAAGGCCTGGCCCAGCTGGCACATCCTGTGCTCCAGCTCAGCTCTCAGTGTAGTTCTCACCCCTCATCAGAGTCTTCTCAGGAGACCACTAAAGAATGCCCAAACAACTCACTGTGGAGCCCGTCCCTAACTGACACAGCCATAACACGACTCCTGCAGCCCAGAGAACATGGGCCCAGAGAATATGGGGGAGGGGTGCCTGAGAGCCAGAAGACCAGAAAGTCTGCTCTGAGGTGACTTCTAGCTATGACAGGGAAGCTAGACACCCATGAAATCTCAACCACATGGCCACCCAAACAAGATCTGAACAATTTCAACACCAGCTGACATCACAAAAATAATTAAACAGATCACAAACATAAATAATTACAAGTCTGACATTTGTTCCAACTTGCATCCTATAAAAGTCATAGGAGCCTATGATCACTGAGGTTGAAATGGATATATACTCCTCCCCACTTTTTCTCCCTACTCTGAGTACCAGTGCAACACAGGGCACGCAAGAGAAGCTCTAATATTTGTGTGATATCAACCGCACGGTTTCAGAAAAACTCCAGTTGTGAAAGTAATTAAGACCCTTCCAAGGCTGCCCGATTCCTAATGTGCTCTTTAAACTTTCTTTCACAGGCTTGAAACGGTCTGACCTTAACAGCTAACTATGGTTTTACATGTGAATTTCAAAGTGATGATTAAATATATACATATACACAATTATAAATCTTCACTACAATCAAACTAATTAACACAAAAGATCTTAATCACACAAATGCTCACACATCCATGCTCTTCATAAGCTTAGGAGAGATGGAAGCATAAAAGGAAATCAAGTTCAGCGAGGTGCTGCACACCTGTTATCACAGATTCTTAGACTGCTGAGGAAGGAGGATCTAAGGTTCGAGACCAGCACAAACAAGCAAGCAGGACCTGTCTCAAAATAAAAAGAAGTTGGGGGTATAACTTGGTGGTAGAGTAGTTGCCTAGCACATGTAAGACCCTGAGTTTAATCCCCAGGATAGTAAAATAGAGGAAGGAAGGAAGGAAGGAAGGAAGGAAGGAAGGNAGGGAGGGAGGACAGATGTTAGCTGAAGATACCATGAGCAACTGAAGTTAATAAAATTTTACTAGATTTCTTTAACTTTAAATAAAATAGATTCTCCACCCCTAAAGTCTTAGATATTACCAAGAAAATTCTTTAAGGGAAATTATAATATCTCTTAAAAAACTGTATCTAAACACTGGAAAAGTCAGTGTATACAGAATCACAGGTAAAATCATTTTAGGATTTTCATTATTCTGTTCTCACTAATTACACTCAATACTTCAATGACTTGTCGGTATGGTGATAAAATATTGCATATACCAAATAACAAACTGAGATGGCTTCGACAGCAGTGCAGGAATGAGTCAGACTGACTTTCCCTTTCTCATAAATGGGTCTTGGCTATGTGACCAGAGTAAAAC
Source organism: Bramus lutescens (assembly GCA_001685075.1). Lineage (NCBI taxonomy): Eukaryota > Metazoa > Chordata > Mammalia > Rodentia > Cricetidae > Bramus > Bramus lutescens. The sequence continues at coordinate 32,996 of LOEQ01007971.1, forward strand.
CTCTGGGAATAAAAGGTATACTTTTTAAACTTCATGGCATATGATTTGAAAAAGAAAGACTATAGAAGATGCTGTAACTGAAGCACCTTCACACAAGAGCAAACCCATGTGACAGTAGGAAGAGCATGGAGTCAAGCTCTTATCTCAGAACTGTTTCCATCTTGCTGTGTGACTACCAACGAGGGCTTTAAATTTCCTATACTTCTTTTTTCATTAAAAAATGAAAAAATTACTTTCATATTTACAGTATAATTTCCTAACTCAGAATAGTATGATATGTGAATAGGTAATAAAGAAAGAGAAATGAAACGGCCTCTATGATCTATGAAATTTTGGATGTGTACTGTAATATTACCAAGAGTAATGAAACATTATATGGGATTATGGTATAAAAACATGGCTTCCACCTTGGGTATATGCTCTCAGCTACCACTCTGTGAGTCAGCCCTGTAGAAAGATCCATGTAAGCTTGGAAGGAAGCCTGGCAATAATCACATTAGTGAGATAGGAAGAGACCTCTTAAGAAGCCTTCAAAAGGAACTTCAAGGCCTAGTTGATACCTTGATCCAAAGCAACCCAGATAAACTGTCCCCAGACCCCAACTCAAAGAAACTAGAAAGTTTTAGAGTAACCTGCTGCACAGCAATAGGTAATGAATTTTTCCACTAAAAAGAATTCTTTTTCTCAATTGCTATATCCCTTCAAATACTCCCAAGAGTTTTACATAAAAAGGAACAACAGTCATTAATACAGTTAGGCTAATTTTAATATAGCCATCAATCTTTAGTTTTAATAAAGCTCAATTGGAACTTCAAATATAGGTCCAAGTCTCAGTGAGGCCTTCATGTTGTATCTGTGCCAAAATTTAATTTAAATGAGATATGGTTTAGATCTCTATAAATAAACAAAAGAGAGAGCTTGCCACTATAATTGGGCCTGCTAAGCACTGGGTCTCTTTTCATCTTGATTGTTATATAGTCTATGTGTGACTGTGTAACCTTTTCATTGAGCTTCTTTTGAGGAACATGATAATTCAAGGTCCTAGGTTGTAAGCAATTAGAATATTTCTCCCAAGACAAAGTCAGAAAGGCAGATAGAACACTATGTGCTCCCTTCTCTACTGCATTAACCTACTATGAACTACAAACTCCCCCTTCAAAACAAGAGACTCAGAATCAATCAGTTGGTAAGTACTCTGGTTTATCGCCCATCCTCGTAGAAGATGCTGACTGTGCATTGCATGTTACCAAGGACCTGGAGTATTTTCCAGTAAAGTGCTTATTTAACAGAAAAATTCTCTAATATCCAACAGTTAAGCTTTTCTTTCTACAAATACCCCTTAAAATTTCTGTGGAAAGTAGACTGATCAGCTCTAGTCCAAAGTCGCCTTATTCCCAAATAAAATAATGCATTATTAAATTCTATTTTAAAACTTAATATGACAGTTTACCTTGCCAAGTTGCTGTAGAAATTTCAAGTGTCTCTCTTCAAATTGTGTAGGGTCTCTGTCTTCAAAAGCACCAGAAAATCCTAAGGCACCTATTCTCATATTTGGTAGCATGTCATTTTCTGTTAGTAGTTCATAATCTGTAAAAATGAAGAATGACACTAGTCTAAGTTGGCAAATACATTCTCAGGGTAAAACTGATAGATATTCAAGCTAAGAAGCAGAATGAGTTTGGAATACTAAATAACACAGGTGTCGGGGTCCAACCCCAGCATAAACTATCTCTCTGGACCAGTGTGGAGACATGGAAATAATTGAGACACAGTTCACACAGCAATTTTGGAAATGAGTCTCAGGGTTCATTTAAATCACTTGAAGATCACCTGCGTTTATTCGCCAAACAGCTTTTACCTCCCAAGGTAAACTGAGGGGGAAATTCATTAGCATTCTGTTTCCAGGGTAGCAGGACTAAAGTCATGTCTGCAGCTGTCACTAGCTTGGATTAACACCTCTTCCCAGGCGGTCCCCATAATTACAAAG
>LOEQ01007971.1:41158-56777 GCA_001685075.1 Bramus lutescens
GAGGGAATTGGGAGGGGGGCAGGAGGTGGAAATTTTTAATAATAATAATAAAAAGAGGAGGAATCTATAAAGCTCTGAGTAGTTACGTTTAAAGGGAACACCCTCTATATGTAAAGATTTAATAAAACCTATAACACAACACTGAAAATAATTAGTACATTAGTAAGTATTTTAAAATTCTATTAATTTAGGCTGGGATGATGGCCCCATGGTTAAGAGCATGGCTGCTCTTCCAGAGGACCTGGGTTTGTTCCCAGCACCCACACAGCCACTAACAACCATGTGTAATTTCAGCTTCAAGAGATCCTATGCCCTCTTCTGACATCCACAGGCTCTAGATACACACATGGTGCACAGACATACATGCAGGCAAACACCTATGCATATAAAGTAAAAATTAATTAATTAATTAAAAAAACCCTAAGGATAAATTTTACAGAAAAAAAAAATCCTAGAATCTTCTACAGTCTCATCATGCAGTCACAGATGTTCCTTAAAAAAAAAAAATTTAAGGGGGCTGGAGAGATTGATTGTTCTTCCAGAGGACCTGGGTTCAATTCCCAGCATCCACATGGCAGTTCACACTGTCTGAAAATCTAGTTCTGGGGGATTTTACACCTTTATACCAATGCACATAAAATAAAGTTAAATAAATCATTAAAAAATTAAAGGAAAATCACAATTTTGATAGAACTCGAGGAGCTGGTAAAAGATGTCTAGCGTACAGAAGGAATTACAGTGCGGCTGGTTGGCTCTCACACTACATATTTCCGTCCTCGCTCTTCATCATTTTTGTTTAATATACAATGTCATTTGTCAATCATTTTTGTTTAATATACAATGTCATTTGTCAGGCTAGCTTGTCCCTGCTCTGCGCTGATTTTTCCCCCTTACTATTACCTTTTCTTCTCTCAGAGAACCTAGTCTGCTTTGGTTTGTAAGATCTGTGTACCTCAGTCTCATGGGAGACAAGACCTTCTACATTATCGTTTGACCATTCTTTGCCATTTACCTTTGCCAGAAAGCCCCCACCCTCCTTTTCTACTTCCAGTCTCCCTCTTCTTTCTCTCCCAGCACCACCCAGTAGTCATAGAGTGGCTTATTTTCTTTTTCTTTTCATTCATACTCATAGGAACTAACATTTCATACACACAGTACTATTAATGTTCCATTATTTCCTAAAATGATTAGTGATTAAGGGAGACTGTTTTATAGTTCAACTATTACTCTATGTTCATAGTGCGTATATTCTTGGATAGTGACTATTGCTGAGGACAATGTTCTACACATAGGAAAAAACTGAGCCTAGAGCCTGGTGCCCTGAACATCAATCTAGCCAAGAACATTATATATGAATGAAATCGTAAAAGAATAAATACATTCTAAAACAAGTAAGGTGGGGAGCAATAGATAAATATACCCAATGCTGATCTCTGATCTCCAAACACACCCTTACATACATGTATCCATATGCCCCTCCACACAACCCCTAAAAACAGGACTTCCATATGACCCAGCTATATTGCATCTAAGAATAAGTTCAAAGGACTCTATATCCTACTAGCAATAACTACACAGCTATACACATTATTGCTATATTCACAATAGCAAGGAAATGGAAATAGCCTAAATGCTCATCAACTGATGAATGGATAATGAAAATGTTAATACCATATACACAATGAAATATCATTTAGTCATAAAGAGAAATGAAATTAAAGAGAAGGTAAATGAATGGAACTGGGAAAAAATAGTATTAAGTGTACTAACTGGGGCTCAAAAGACAAATATCACACGTTCTCTTTAATCCTACCTTATATTTTTCATGCATGTGAATTTACATGGAAGCACAGGGTTCAAGATACTAGCAAAGAACTCAAGAGAGGGAAAGATGGGTCTGTAAGGGGAAGGGGAATAACAATGCGTAGAAAGGGATATGCTAGAGATGAAAAGATTGAGGAGTAGAGATGTGGGGAGGTAGTCAATAAAAACCAACCATATGTGAAATGCCACACGTAAATCAGATAATCTGTAAGCGAATAAAAGAAAAATAAAACAAAAACCCCAAGAATTTGAACAAAGGGATCTTCTCTGTGTCGATAAAGTTCCCAGAAGCCATAGGTTGTTAGGCAAATATCCCAGTGCCAGGGGGCAAGCTACCTCCCTACACATGGTTGCTCAGTGAGGTCTGAGGCCCTCAGAATAAAGGCAATTACCACTGCTATTGGTTGTGCACCAAATTATACTATAAGAACCCATTGCTGAAGACGCCACAAGCCTTAGTCACAGGACATAGGTAAATCGTTCTGCATGTTCCATCCTGATAGCTACCTCTCACAGGGCTGGCTCCTAGGGCAAATTTGTTATCAACAGTCTTACTCAACTATGGATCCTGTGTGCAACAATACTGATCAATCAGATAATAATATCAAATGGCGCAACTGCTTTCTGATTAGAGTTGAGACTGGCTTCATTGGAGAAATTCATGTCTGGTACTTTAAACCTGGCCAAAAGTTTGTGACTGGGGAGGTCAGAGGCCCAAGTGGTGAAGCTACAGCTGTTTTGCTAAATGAATATGATATCCCCAGCAAACTGTCCTGAAAATACCTGTTTCTGCCCACAGATTAGTGCTGCTGTCCGTTTTGGTCTGAGAAGCTGCTTTTTGCAGTGGTCAGCAGTGACCACAGCAACTAATACTGAAAATAAGTGACTCTTGAGTTCTCAGCCATAAATAGGACATCTGTATCTCCCCTCTGTGATTGTTTGAATAAGAAATGTCTCCTGTATGGTTCTGTATCTGAACACTTGGCCTCTAGTTGGTGGTGCTGTCTGGGAAGGTTAGGGGACCTTTAGATGAGTCTTGCTAGAGGAAGTAGTTCATGGGGTGATCTCTGAAAGTTTATAGCTCTGTCCACACTTACTGTTCTTGTCCCACCCCGCCTGTATGAGGATGAAAAATGCTATCAGTCAACCTCCTTCTCCTGTCACTATGCCATGCCTCCTCTGTTATGATAGACTCATATCCTTTTGGAATTACAAGTGAAAATAAACTAAACTCTTTTATAAATAAGTTGCTTTTGGTCATGGAGCTAATTGAAGTAATGGAAAGTCAACTACCATGCCCTACAAGGTCCAAGGACCACTGGAGGAGAAAGACTGGGGGAAGCACAAGGAAGGGGGTATGAACACTGACTCATTCCTGACTGCCCTCGTGAACTCAAAGCAGCTATGTTTATCTGACCAGATATACACAAGATGAGGCCCCTCAGTACTTGTTCAAAGGGAAGGAACTCAAGACTCACCATTCCCTAAGGATTTTACTGGTTGACAGGGGAGAGTTTCCTTAATGGTGGAGTCACAGGTAAGGTGACTATATTTCTGTAAACAAATCCTCATGAGCCTGTAAGAGCCCTGATGAAACTCAATAGGTCACACACACACATTCAAAGACATAAACGAAGAACAGGGTTAGGTGGGAAGAGAAAGAGGATCATTAAGTGGGGAGCACGAGAGTTAACAGAGACTAAACATCTGGAATATTCTATAAGTTATAAATATTTCATAATGAAACTTGTTATTATAGTTAATATATGCACTAAAAGCATAAATTTTATCAAGTCTCACACATGCATTTAATGTGCCTGTGAACATACTTCTTTATACAGTATAAGGAGATATATAAAGGATCCAATAAACATACACACCTCTGAATAATTCCTATGTGCTTTATCCAGAACTTTCAAAAGAACTTCTGTTTCATGCAGTTGACCATAGTCTCCAACTTCTCTTCTTACACCTTTAAAAATTTTTGTAAAAGTACCTTGGCCAAGACTTTCATTCTTTAAAAGAAGAAAAGTAAGGGGAAAGTGAATAAAGTCAGATGAAGTAAAGGAATTAGGAAGTACATTCAATTAATAAAACTCTTTAAAAAATGGTAAACATTTCCTTTATAAACTGAACCTAAATTTGAGGTTTGAAATTAATTCTCTATTCTTCTTCCTTAAATGGTAACTAAAAATGGAAAACAAGGATTAATAAAGTATATCTTATTTTCACATCTCCTGCAAAAGCTACAATTACACTTTAAAACTTGCTTACCAATGATCCTTTTCCTTTATCATTCCTCCCAGTACAATACAAAGGTAGAACGGCATGGTGTGGGGCAGCCCTTAGCTGTTGTCTTGGGTGCTCTCCCCAACCCTCCCACTTCTGCTTCTCTTTCTTCTTGTCACTATGTAGCACAGGCTAGCCTTGAACTCTTCATATAAAGAATAGTAATAATTTTTCTGTAAAATTGCTTTTATTAACAAGTGAATAAATACATGAAAGCACCAAAGCATGAAATAAACTAGATACACATCAAGCTATAGCTACTACCACTGCCCCTAGTTCTAACATTCAATACATATCTTTCCAGAATGACTGCTGAAGGCCTGCACTCTAAGCAAGGCTGACAGTGATCAAATACAAGCTCTATACTTAGGACTTTACAGCTCCTGGGTTTTCTGTCATGCATGAAAACCAAAGCCTTTACATTCTGGAATTCCTCTGCTCTTCACTCTCTGTCCCTCTTCCTCTGCTTCTTCCCTCCCTCCAACCCTGTCTGGTCTCTGTTTCTGAGGCTGGGGCTGGCCAGGAATTCACTACTGCACCACAAGTTGGCCTCAAACTTACAATTTTCCTACCTCAATCTCCTGAGTACAGGCATGACAGGCATAAGCCAAGATACTTAAGTTTAGAAACCCAAGGTTTGTTGAGGTGCTGTGAGGGAAGTCATGACTGTGTGCATTCTAGACAAACACCCTGCCACTGAGCTACCTCTGGGCTGTCTTCTAGTTCACTCATGGTGAATAATGCGCTTCCTAAATGATCTATTAATTAAGTGCCAAGTGCAAGAGTAGATTTTTTTCATGTCTATGTCTTTTTCCCTGTCTTTCAAATAATACATTTTGAAACTTTTCATCTTACTGTTTTCAATTCCTTTTTAAAAATACCTGTATTTTATGGTGTCTACTTGAAAATCACACGAAGTTATTAGAAGTCTAAGTTTGATGTCTGTTTGGTTTGGTGACTCCTACTTAATACTGGATAATTTCCCTGTACGCTTCAATTTCTTAATATAAAGCTCATGCTTGGAGTTCGTTTTATCTATAGGAATCTGGAAGCCTTAATTAAAAGAACATTTCTCTTTCTTTCATTCTTTTTTGGTTGTTTGGGTTTTTTTTAAGACAAGGTGTCATATAGCCTCGTATAGCCTTCAGCTTTTTATGTAGCTAAAGGACGGCCTGGAACTCCAGATATGCCTGCCTGTCTCCCCCCAAGTGCTGGGATTATATTCCTGACTCAGAGTACGTTTTTCAAAAAGTCCTCATATGTTTCTCCCAAGTATATTTGGTACCGTCTTTAACTTTCTAGCTTAGTGTTTTTCAGATCATGTAGGTAATGAATATAATGTAGGTAATATAGTAAAGCCTAACTCAAAAACTCATGAACTCCTCTTTTTTCTAAGTAAATTAAAACAGACAATATTAATTTCCTTCTCCTCTGGCTAGGAGGTAAAATTTTCACATTCTATAGAATGAATGTATATTCTTCAGGTCCCGGCTCTATTCAGAGGTAAATCTCACTTTTAATTCCTGCCCTTAAACAAACCTAGGATCAGCCCTCTTTCTTTATAATGCTTTTCATTTTAACCTCCATAATAAAAAGACTAAACTCTAGCCCTCTCATAGACCACATAATAGTCAAATCATCACCTCCTACGTACTATTTTGTTTTCAGTTCCTTAAAGATAACCTACTAAATTCCTCTTACTTGCTTGCATATGAGGGAGCCAAGACAGATGTCTTTTGTAGAAGATCTTTAACCTTTAAAATTTACAATTTAAAAAATATTTTTAAGTTTCTGAAAAGAGAATATAACTCCATTATTAACTTTGCTAACTGCTCCTGCAAGACTGGCATATTTCTAGGATTTATGAATTTTATGAATTGTATAAATGATATGAATCTTGAAATTCAAATCAAATATTTTATAAAGTAATTTATTTAACTTTATTTGATGTACACTGGTTTAAAGGTGTAGATTCCCTGGAACTGGAGTTACAGACAGTTGTAAGCTGCCATGTGGGCATTGGGAATTGAACCTGGGTCCTCTGGAAGAACAGCCAGTGCTCTTAACCACTGAGCTATCTCCCCAGGCCCTCACATAAAATTTTATTATGTAAGCTTATAATAAAATATATAAAATATCACAGGAGTGTAATAGCAGGTAAGAAATAAAAGATATTACTTTTAAAAAGACAAAAACAATTACTAACATCTGGCAACTTACAAATACTAAGTCTTCATTTCTGATTTTGTGAAACACCATTTGGTTCACATTATTATGCCTCTGTAATGTTGGTGAGATCTGAACATCAGAAATACCATTTGTTCTGAAGACAAGAAGGTTTGATTTATCTGTAAAAAAAAATACAGATATCTATGTTTCATGTGTGTGGGAATCTGTATATAATCAAAGCATACCAAAAATACAAACTGCTCCAAAGCTGTGACATGAGTGTGCTGTGTCTAAGAATTCTCAACAGTTGCTTAGTTACTTTAAGAGTTTTATTCCACTCTGACTGACAGAAGAAACACATTCAAACTTACAATCACTTCTTAACAATTTTTTTTTCTGGGAATTTTAAAGAAGTTATTTTAAGAGATTTCCAATTCTACTATTTTATTTTAAAAACAAGAAACTAAAATCCTACACACATATGAAGTATTAAGTTAAAGCACACAGGGATTTGGTAGTGAGACTGTTCAGTTCCATAAGTGAGTGGCTGACAGGCTGCAAGCATTTATCTTTAAGATACCATTGCAGAATGGAGCTTCTGGTCAATCACATGCTATATGTACCAAGGCACACCAGAAAAATCAACTTGCTTTCATACAACACTGCCTTTTGCTACTTCTTTTCAAATCACCACCTACCACATGCAATCTAAGGCTAGCCTCTCTAAAATAACTGGGGAGTTATACTACCTTTTGGCTTAGGGGGACAGCATTTAGTAAACTGGAAGATGATACTGTCTGAGCGCACAGTTTCCATCTGGTAGCAATTCAAAAGGTCCTTAAGATTACTGAAGTTCTTCTTAGTCCCACTGAGGTTGTACTCTCTATTTTCATTCTTCATAATCAAACAGTGTTTATATTCAATAACATTTTCTCGCTATGTAAGTTTAGTTAAAAAAAAAAAGAGGGAAAAAATCACATTGGTAATCATGCAGGTTATTTGCCCAAAGAGGATTATCATAAAAACAACCAACAGAGTATTTAGACATTTAAACAGTAAGTCCTAAAGCTGTGCCCCAAGAAGGCATCGAATCACAGAGCCATATCCTCCAGAAGATAACATATGTGATTTCATTAGAAGAAATACTGAGTAACAACAACTCCATCTGTAGTGGCTTCCCCTGTCTCACACTGATGCAGCCATGCCTTTCACCAGCTCCTGCTTCCTCCTCCTCCATTCTGCGCATTGTCGCACAGTCTGGTTTGATCATTAGTATTTTATTGCTAAGGCTCTCCCTAAAAGGAGTAACCCCTTTCCACAGCAAAGATGCATATTCCATTGTACACTATTCTGCTTTTTAAATTATCTCTAATATGGCATTTTTAGGGTTTTTTTTGTTTTGGCTTTTTAAGACAGGGTTTCTCTGTGTAGCCCTGGCTATCCTGGAACTAGCTCTTATAGACCAAGATGGTCTCCAACTCAGAGATCCACCTGCCTCTGCCTCCCGAGTGCTGGGATTAAAGGCATGTGCCACCACTGCCCAGCTCATTTTTACTTTTTTATCTGAAAACATTTGTCTTATATAATAAACTATGAAATACTTCACTCATCTTAACAATTTGACATGCTTTTTATTACTGTATTCTTCCTACTTTGAGCCATTTATTAAATAACTGTTAGTTCTGCAAGGCAATCTCCTGTCTTTTGGATTCTAAAGATCTTTCTGAATAAATAAGACCTTTCCCAATACTGTCTATGCTAATCACAATGCTTAATTGAGTACTTTTAGTATAGTTTAAAATTTTTGTTTTCCAGATAAGTTTTTTTAATTGTTTTTCAGATTAGTTTCTGAAACATAGGCTTGTTTCATATGATCCTTAATTCCTTATTACTCTTAGGCACACATGTTAAACAAAAATATTTGTGTATATTGAGTTAATAATTTATTGCCATAGAGAGTCATGTTATGAGAAGATACTCTAAAGCTAGACCTGCTGGTGTATATACTGGTAAAGTGACGAGATACACCTCCTGCTTCAGTAGACAGTTCCTTCACTACATGTGCTGAGTACAAGGTAGTTGCTTTTATGAAAATAATTGAGTGATAACAGCAACAACTTTTTTTTTCTTTCTTTCCTTCCTTTCTTTCTCACAAGGTTTCTCTGTATAGCCTTGGCTGTCCCGGAACTAGCTCTGTAGATAAGGCTGGCCTTGAACTCAGAAAGATCTGCCAACCTCTGCCTCCCAAGTGCTGGGATTAAAGGCGCGCACCACCACTGCCTGGCTACTTTCTGTATTTTCAAAAAGTAAAATAAATCTGGATGTTGCTACAAATATTCTCAAGATTTAGACCTCCTAACTGGCTAATATATTTTTAAAGATAACTACAGACAGTAAACAATCTTCAATGAGATCAAAGTTCATAAGCATTTAAGAGCAAGGTTTCATTGCACTCTTACATCTAAAACATATATTAGAATTAGAAAGGTGAAAGCACTATCATGTTTCTGCTGCTCTATGCTGTTCCAGCTAGTAACCACTGCTAGTCATCAGAAAATGTTCTTTTCACTGATTTTCTTCTACGATTTGGTAAATATTTTGGTTGGTTTTTTATTTTGTGAGTAGACTTACGTATACTTAATGAAATATCACCTCACACATAACACTCAAATATAAAAAATACAGTATTAAATAAAAGACATTATATGTCATTTACATATTTATATAAATGATATAGATTATTTTATAGTATATGAAGGTATACTAAGCATTATTGTGCCAGTTTCCATATCAAGAACTATAATTCTGAGGATTAAAAATGAACTAATTCATGATGGATAAATACAGATTACACAACATGTTACTATTAATAAATATGACACACTAACCTCAACAGCAAAGGTCAGAAAGTATTTGTTAAAGTCCTTAGGGCTACACCGAAGTACATACAGTCCCGTCTGGTTCCCTGCCTTCTTTAGTTTACTAATGGCAAAATCCATTCTAAAAGTTAAGAAGAAATAATGTGAATAGCAGCATGCACAATGTAACCATGACAAAAGGCCACAATAATCAAATCAAAAAGAGTTTTCAGAAGACTCCCCTATTATGTATATTTATAAATTATTTTTCAAGGGAAAGAAACCAAATTATCAAGTTATTTTACAATGAGTTCAAACCAATTCAATGGACAACTATATTATAAGACATGACAATCACAGTAAAACCACAAAAATTTGTTCATTTAATGTTATGCTTTCTGATTAGAAAATGAGTAATTAAGAAAAATACTCCCATAAAACTTCAGTTAACAGTGATGATAGGATATTATAAATTGTTTCTCATGTCTCTTCTATTACAGAAGTACTACTACAAAAATTATCTTTCCATATTTAAAACAGTATGAGCTCTAACTTGCAGTGACTGAAAATACTAATCTTAAAATTTGTTATGTGGGACCATGGCATGGTGGCGCACACCTTTAATTTCAGCACGAGGGAGTCAGAAGTAGGCATATCTCTGTGAGTTTGAGGTCACCCTGGTCTACAAAGTGAATTCCAGGACAATCACAGCTGTTAGAGAAACTCTGTCTTGAAAAAAAAAAATTGCCATATGAAAAAACAAAACAACAAAAAACCTTGCTATTTGCACAAAATTTGAAGATGCAGAATTTGAAAGCAAGATGTAATTTATATAAAAATAAGAAAGTCTGCAAAGGTGTGGGTCATGGAGTAGTTGTCCTGATGTTTTTATTACCAAGCTGAAACAACAAGAGTCACCTGGGAATAGGGAGGAAGAAGAAAAACAGGGCATGTAGTACAGAACACAGGTACAAGCCTCATGGAAGTAAGTAGATTAAAATACGGCTTAATTAAATCATAAAAACTAGTTCAAAAAAAAAAACGAAGCAAAGGCTGAGCTTACATAATTAATAATAAGTTCCCTTAGTTATTTGTGAGCTGGTGCCCACAGAAAAACCAGTCTACAGGTGATGACCTGGAAGCGTAAGTCAATTAGCCTTTTTCTCCCCAAGTTGCTTCTGCTCAGCAACAGAAAGCAAACTAGAACAGAAATTCTTAGCCACGTGTAGGTATATAAAGGTAAATAAACTAAAACATAAGTAAATACAAAATTCAAATTATGCTTAATGAGAATGTCCAAACAATGAACCTATTCAGCACTGTGGAGTTCCACTGCACAGTACTAACCTTGAAATATAGGTATAATGCACACTTTGTGTTTAAGCTTCAATAGAGGTTGGACGACTCAACAATAATGTCAAATTTCAAATTTAGCACTGTGGCTCCTTCACAGAATCTCAAAGTCAGTACAACATAATGGGAGAATGGTTTAATTTGTTTGCTTTCAGGGCTAGAGAGTGACTGAATACTGAGCTACAGCCCTAGACATCATTTTTTAAATACCATTTCAGATGAACAGCTTATCACACCAAGAATGTGGAATCTACAGAGGAGGAGGACTGTACATTTACTTCAGAAAAATTCATCTCACTCTGGAGACCAGGACATATCAAGTGTTTTCTTGTATACATAGAATTCTTCCTTTATATTCTGTCTTCCTGCCATGAGAGAAGAACCAGGTGCTTTCAGCTGGCTGGCTGGCCCGAAAGCTCTCAGGCTGTGCCTGTCTCTGTTCCTTAATATTAGAATCACAGGCACATAGAGCTATGCCTGAAATTCAAACTCAGGTCCTTCTGCTTGCAAATCAAGTGCTCTTACCCACCAAGCCAGTTCCCAAAATGTCCTTTTGAACGTGATTACTCACGAGATGGGGCCATGGCAGTTGCTGTGCATGTTCTCCAGCACAGACGGAGGGGCCACCTCCTTACAGAGATAATGGTGTGCGTCTGCAGTGAGTCGGTAATAGCCGTCAATCAAGGACACAAATGACAGGGCTTCTTTTAACGAGCTAAGCTCTATTTCCTAATTAGAAAAGAAACCACATCATTTAAAATAAATCAAGTTCTAGTTGTTCAAATCTTTTATAACTTCCAATTACCCAGCCTGATCTAGCAAATTCTTGTCTTGATCCTTAGGACCCTGCCAAATATGGGCTTAACACATCTTCTCAGTTACAGTCACTCAACATCCATAATTTAACTATAATCCGCAATGACCCTGCTAGACTCAATTAGAAATGTAATCTATATAAAGGTTAAAGTTAATTATAATTATGAACATTTATTTTTATATATTTCTCAGGTTAACATACATGTACTAGAAACTAAAATGTTAGGATATGGAACTATGCTGTGATTTTTATTAAAATACATATGTATAAACATTCAATCAGTCAAAAATGTGACACTTTACCTAATAGTAAACCACATACATATATTTTAAAAGCATTTCCATATATCAAAATAGTCAATATAATTGAATAATATAAAAATAAAGCTCAACTTATAGCAATAAGAAAAATGCAGTATGTTGAGTTAAACTTAACTAAAAACTTGATCATCAAAAGTTTCAAAATATTTTTGTACAATGCAACATATTTTCTAAATACACAGAAAATGAACTATGTTCTTGGATAAGGAAATTCAAAATCATATAAATATAAATATATATCCTAAACTGGACACAGTGGCTCACACCTTTAATTTCAGCACTTGGGAGGCAGAGGCAGGTGGATCTCTATGAGCTCCAGGACAGCCAAAGCTACTTAGTAAGACCCTATCTCAGAAAAAATAAAAACAAAATAAAACAACAAAAATCCTAAATAAATTTCTAAATTGCCACAATCTCAAGGAGAATGCCAGCAGGTACTACAGTTGATATATATAAAGGAAAACAAGACAAATATGGTATTCAAAACATTAACAGATTCAACATAAGAAAATGATGATTCCAAGGGTAACAGGAAGGTTTCCACCGGCCTCCCCGCCTCTCACCTAATCTCAGACTGCTGAAGTCTGAATACGAGGAAATTAAGTGCAACCCAGAATTGGCAAAAGATAACAAATAACTGGGTCTTTCTATTATAATATGCATAAATATTTGTAATAAGATTGTTGATATACATACAAAAATCTGCACACAATAAGATGTTTGCTGGGCTGGTATTTTTTGATCATACTATAACTAGAATACCTAAGTAACTCTAAAATAGTTCTGAAAAATTCTAAAATGTCACCACTTCTTATGCATAATACAAACTTACCAAAATTTTACCATCTTGCTTATGTATAGTTACAATTCTACTTTCATTTGAGCATTCCTGGTTTGCTTGCTTAATACTGACATCAATAATATCAGGAAAATCACAATATAACTGTAAATCCTGCAATCAAGAGCATTTAAACAGTTATTATGCCATTTCAAACAAGGATTAAAAGGTGAGATACAATTCTTTAAAGAGATTTGATAGCAATGTACAGACATTAAATGTGATTACATGCCCTAAAAACTGAATCCTATGATTGTTTATCTATCTTGCTTTGGCTTAAAAATGAGAACACTTAAGTATGACAGGAACTTCATGTGATATAGAACTTTACCCACTTAATATTAAAAAGAACAACTGTCAGAAAATTGGAGAACTATCAACTGTGGTTAAAAAAATATAATACTAAATCTCTCAAACATTATATATCACTGATACATGTGAAAAACTTAAACGTTGCAAAGAAAATATAGTAAGACTAATTATATTATCGAAATCAGTTAGTTTTCATTTAGCTTTATGACTGTGCTTAAATATCAATGATAGTGAAAGAACAAAGGAAACAAAGTTAACTTAAAATCACTTAGACAATTCAATCCTTTTCAGAAACTGTAATAAAGTCATTACTAATTATTTTGTCACAAAATTAAATAAAACATTTAAGAACTACAGTTACAACTTTGATGACTTTACACAAATAAAATTCCTATCAGCAGAAAAAAATCAAGTATATATTCAAATAATTTAATAAATAAAATAAATAAATTTAGTTTGCTTTTACAGGCATTGTACTTAACATAAAAGAACAAGAATGTATCATTAAGGATTACCTGTTCTGCCAGTGTCTCACTTTCTTTATGTCTCCCTCTTGACCACTGAATTCCACCGTTTCCAGTTATTATAATGGTTGCAAAAATCTCCTCACCTGAAGGACCTCTTGCAGATTCTTTTACTTCAAATTGCTCTGTGTAGAAGGCAGACTGTAGGGTTTCCAAGTTTATAAGATACTTAAGTTTCAGGTTTCTGGCAGTGGCTTTGCATTGACTGAACTGCTGAATGAATCTGCGAAATCTGTACCTTATTCGCTTCCGGGTTAAAATATGATAGTCTTGGATCTTTGCTCGAACACACTTTGGTAAGAATGTTTTGTAGCTAGAAATAACGAGCACACGCAAAACAAAACTGAGGAGATTAATTCCTACCTTTTCCCACAATAAGCATGTTCTACAGTCAAGTGAAAAAAGCTGATGTAACCACCATCTGATACATATGCGAAAACCCTTCATTTGATACTCAAATATCCTGAGTGATGAAAGAGTTTAGAATAGAACATATTAATTTTATAATTATCCCTTCAAATATTTCTTACAATATTCTAAACTTAGTCTTTTCAAAACAAGTAAAAAAATAATGAATACCTGTAATATTCTGTACAACTCAATTTCTTCCTGAGGGCTATGCTAAGAAAAAGAACACCTCCACAACTTTCTATTGAATTTCTGAGTATGTGCAGTATATGCAGAAGAGGACACCTATGTGTGCTGGTGTACTTGCTGTGTGCATCCTCAAGTGGGGATCAGAAGTCAAAGTAGGTATCTTTATCACTCCCCTCTCATTTAAAAAAATATTTTATTATTCTGTATGCACTGGTATTTTGCCTGCATGTACTTCACCTTCATGAAGTACCTGCAGAGGCCAGAGGAAAACATTAGATACCCTTGGACTGGGGTTACAACTGGTCGTGAGCCATTATGTAGGTGCCAGTAATCAAACTGGGTCCTCTGGAAAAACAGCCAGTGCTCGTAATTGCTGAGCCATCTATCCAGACCCTAATTAAAATTTTATTTAACATCACTGTGGGTAAGTGAACGGTCTATGTGGGGGCCGCTGCCACAGCACTTGCCTGGAGGTCAGAGGACAGCTCTGTGGAGTCAGTTTTTTCCCTTCTACCTTTATGTGGGCTTCAGGATCAAACTCAGGTCACCAGCCTGGTGTGGCAAGCACCTTTAACTGAAAGCCATCTCTCTAGCCACATCTACCTTATTTTATGAGATACGGTGCCTTACTGAACCTGGACCTGTCTCACTGTGTTGGCTGCAACCCTGAGATCTGTCTCCACCTGCCCAACACTGCAGTTACAGATGCGCATCATCACATCAGAACATCACGTGGCACTGGAGATGTGCACTCAGGTCGCTGTGGTTGCACAGTAAGTACTACTACCCACTGAGCCTTGGCCAAGCCTCACCATTTCTTATTATGTACCCAAAATGTATGGGTAAACACTGAAAATACGAGTAAATTATATAAAATATCTAAGTCTTAACACTTATATATGGATATAAAAAGAAAATTACCTGATAGAGTTATAGACAGCCAGTGGAGTTTGGTCCTTTTCTTTGGCTATTCTCATCATATCTAGCACTGCCATCCCAAGACACTCTTCCTGAGTTTCGTGGGTCACAGGCACTTTTATCCACCCATGCACAAAATCATGCCGCCACTGAAAAAAAATGGTAAGGAAGTGTCTCAAGTTTCACTATCACATTTAATTATGTTATAGCTTATAAATTAACTTCTAAAATATGCATTTAGTCATAAATCAACTTCTACTTTTATTTGTGGTAAATCATTTCACCACAAAATATTGGGAAAGGTTCATGTACAAACAGAAACTGACTTAAGTTGGGTTCACAGCCTATCTCAGTTTATATTTTAAAGTTTTACTTCAAGAACATAAAAATACCTAAACTAAAATAAATATTAATCAAATGTATACTGATTTTAATTAATTCTGAAGACATTGTACTAGAGTTCTTGTGGAACATAAAGTAACACAACATTTGGTCTCAAGCCATCAAAAAAAAAAAAACCCCAAAATTTTCCTTGGAAGGTAAACAGAAAAGCAGATCATTACAATGCCAGGTAATATAATATGAAGTACCACACAACAGCTACTTTAGGAACCTTAGAGACAGTTAAAATTGTATATGGTTAGTATAATTAGTAGGTTTCATGGAAGAACTAAAACTTCATGTGATTTCTTTTTAAAAGGATGAAGACATTGTTGATGGACAAAAACCAGAACAAAGTCATAGAAAGAATGAGACAAAAAGAAAGTACAGGGAACACTCAGAAATTTAAACGAGGGACT
>LOEQ01007972.1:20180-34550 GCA_001685075.1 Bramus lutescens
TTCTCAAAAAATTAGGAAACAACCTTCCTCAAGACCCAGTAATACCACTTTTGGGTATATCCAAAGGATGCTCAATCGTGCCACAAGGACACATGCTCAAGTATGTTCATAGCAGCTTTGTTTTTCATAGCCAGAATCTGGAAACGACCTAAATGCCCCTTGACTGAAGAGTGGATAAGGAAAATGTGGTACATTTACACAATGGAGTACTACACAGCAAAAAATAAATAAATAACAACATCTTGAATTTTGCAGGCAAATGTATGGAGCTAGAAAACGTCATTTTGAGTGAGGTAACCCAGGCACAGAAAGACAATTATCACATGTACTCACTCATAAGTGTTTTTTAAACATAAAGCAAAGAAAATCAGCCCAGAAATCACAATCCCAGAAAACCTAGATCTAATGAAGACTCTAAGAGAGACACAGATGTATCCAGTCTACATGGGAAGTAGAAAAAGACAAGATCTCCTGAGTAAATTGGGAGCATGGGGACCTTGGGAGAGGGTTGAAGGAGAGGGGAGAGTCAGGGAGGGGAGCAGAGAAAAATGTGGAGCTCAGTAAAAATTAATTTTAAAAAAAAGTGGGAAAAAAAAGCTGGGAAGAAAGGTCAGTGGTAGGGTGCTTGACCAGTTGGTGCATGGTCTTATGTTCAATCTCCACTATACCAACAAAACCAAGGAAAAACTTTTCAAATATCAGTCAACATTCTCACAGACTTTCTACTGTTATTAAGCTCTTCAAAAGCTGTACTGGCAAAAATTTCACATCATTGTTTTCAGGTTCTTTTCATCAATGATTTTTGCATTTTAATTAATGCTGTTGTGCTTTATCCACAGCCATATATATACAAAAGTACATATAAACAGTTTCAGTAGCTGAGTAGTGGTGTGAAGTATGCCTAGCTAAGTAGCTTGGGTCAAGGTACACAGTGGCTGAGCATGTCTTGATTCTGGTTCTGCAAGGTGGTTAGCACAAGTCCTTATTGCTTTAAGGGTACAATCCAGTTCCTGTACAATGACTCCTTCTCCAAGTCAGCCTCATCATCTAGGTAATCTCCTCAGTGGGTAGCCTGGGACAGCTCTGTATTATTTGGGATTTGTTTTTTGTTTTTTTTTTTCACTATCATACATATGTCTATCAATCAGTTTTGTTCCTGGAACCCAAGGCGACTTCAAGTTTAAGAGAGTGGCTAGAAATCTTTAGGGGCTTGGTGCGGGGAGGGGTACATATTCTGAAACAGGTTATTTGTAACAGCAACTAGCAAGATGCCTAAAGGAGATAGATTCAAGTGAAGACAGAGATTCCAGGCTCCGGTCTTGCCTTGAGTTTTGTACAGAAATCATTGGTTTCTAACAACAGCAGTTTCCAAGTTCATGTTACAGTCAAACTGGAGATTCAAAAAATAAAATGTGACAGGGAGAGTCACTAGCCCATCCCAATAGATGTCAACTGCTGCCGTGTGCCATCTTGCATCGAGCTGTGGCTCATCTCTTATATGAAGAAGTGCTTAAAATGTTTATGTTCATCACCAGAAGGCTGCGGATTTGATCTAGGAGGATTTTTGAGCTGCTGTTCATTTAGCCACTCTTCCTGACAGCTGCGATTAACCAGTAGGTAGGGGAAAGAATCTTTGGAGACAGGTGTTGCCAGAAAATTAAAGTCCTCTTTGGCTTCTACTCAACATCATTTTAAATTAATAGTCAGACAATCACCCTGGTTTCTCAGATGTCTGTAAATTATGCCCCTAAAACTTTCATTACTCACATGTTTCTCTGGAATCAAATGTACAAGAAATTCTCTGATCCCCTGAATACTGTAAATGGGTGCCAAGATTTCAGTTCTGACACTAATTCTCCTCAAGTTAACACTGGATCCCACAAGATTAAGGGTTCAGTCCCAAAAGAGTCCAAGATCAGAACCCGGACCATCTTTCCAACTGACGGGCTCTAAGTGTGCCCTCCTCATGTTGTTAGAATGTGACACACATATATATGTCACCAACATTTATGAGTTCATAGTAATTTCTATAAATGAACACCCAGATGGTGAGGTACTTAGGGAAGCCAAGAAGGGGTGTGGGTCCAGGATCTTCTGTCCTGGGAGTTAGACTGTGCCAGCCTTCTAGAAGGTGAATGCATTCACTAGTCCAGAAACTCCAGATCTCAAGGATACAGTTTTTCATGGAGTTCAATTTGTGGCCTTCATCCCTTCATTTATCAGAGTGGACAAGGGGTGGTGGGTTAGAGTTCTGTCCTTTCAGCACTTGCAGCTTTCAGGGGGCTGCAAATTCAAGGGCGACCTTATAAGCCACATTCAAGAGCAATCAAGAAATCTGATCCTAGATCATCCCATGAGCATAAACTGCCACTGAGGAAATTCCCTGGGTTTTAGGTACTAGGGTGCAAGACAAGACAGGTTACTACAGCACAGTCCCTTCACCTGAGTTAACTGTTGATGCTCCAGACAGTAGACATACCCTCTTCAGAGACTCAACTGCTTCTTCTAAATTTAATGATCTGCCTCCCCTTATATCTAAAGAGATTGACAAATAAGCTAACTAATCACAAGATTTTATTTCTGTTTGATACACAGAGAACTAGGTTCCTTAAATTTTTTATTAGAAATATCACAGAGAAATTTTGTTTGTTCACCATACTGGAAATTAAATCCTGGTTTCCAACCTAGACAAGTACTTTAGCATTGAAATATATCCTCAGTTTTTTTTTTTTTAATTCAACCAAGATCTCATTATATTACTCAGGCTGCACTTGAACTTGCCATCCTCCTGAGTAACCTTTCAGTCTCCTGAGTAACTGAGATTCCAAGCGTGTTGCATCAGGACCAGCTTACAAAGAAATTTGTATTGGATTTTCTTGTGATGTAAAGGGTGAATAATTAATGTTTGTTCCACCCTTATCGTGACTTACATAAATGATTGAAATGATCATGCATGGCATAACAAGTGTTTGGTTGGCTTGTACTAACAGAAGATAGCTTGCTGTTGAATGAATAAGCTGTAGTTTGGTGTCACTGCTGATCTCCAGGCTGCTTCTGTCTTAAAAACACAGAAGGCAAAAATCTGTCTCCATTCAATTACAGTAAATGATGAACATTATGAATGAGGTCAGTTTAACCTCCTCTCAATATGCCGTGTAAAGTAATAGGTACAAATCCAAGGCTCTGCATTTCGTATTTGAAGGCAGTAGCTTTCAGAAGGAAATGAAAGACAAAAGAATAGTGCTTCTTGATGGCATGACGTCGTCCTAGAAGCTCATTGCTCTGAATTTATGGTCTTCAACAAGTGCTATGCTCTGTAAGCTATTCAACATTTTCACCCCAGGCCTGAAACATCTTATTTTTATGACAAAATCTTCGCAGTTTCTCATGAAAACCACACCCTAGTTCTATGGATTTAGCAAGATGATTATTTTCTAACATTTGAAGAGAATTTTCCACAGGTGTATGGTGGGAGTAACTTGCACAAGGGTCTATTATTTTAACCTATATACTGATGATACAACTAAGGCATGAAGAGATATTTTAGAGTCAAAGCATCCCTATGAGGCACATCAGGAATTCTGCCAGTATCATTTGCTTCATTGTAATATTCAGCCAGTTTCCTGAGCCTGTAAACTGCTAAAACTATTTACACTGAAAAGGCACCATCATTGCTGTATTCATATGTGGTCCAAATGTCCAAAGCTGCTCAGAGAGCCAAAGTTCAAGGACATTCTCAGCAGCCCAGAACTGTGGCTTAAATTTTAAAAGAAAAAAATTGTTTCATTATTTTTATCTTTGTGTAGATGTTTATAAGTGTGAGCATATTTGCACTTGCATATAAGTGCCTGCAGAACTCAGAAGAGGGTGCCAGACATATCAGAGTCCAATATACAGGCCATCCCATATGTTATCCTGGGAACCCAACTCTGATCTTCTGCAAGAGCAGCAAATGCTCTTGACTGCTGTGAATCTCTCCAGCCCATAAGTATGTTTTTATAGTAGAATAAAAATAGACCAGAGAAAGGAATTGCCTGAATGTTATACCTACTTACAACTCAGTGTGTACAGATATATATCTACTGTCATGATATTATAACATGTTCAAATGAGAATGCGTCCTATAGGCTCAGATGTTTGAATACTGAGTCCCTCATTGTTGGTGGTGTTTGGGTAGGTTTAGGGGGTGTGGCCTTGCAGAAGGAAGTTTACCCTGTAGAAGGTCATTCCCAGTCAGCTCTCCCTGCTTCCTGCTTTCAGTTCAAGATGTGAACTCTCAGCTAGCTACTCCAGCATCCATGCAGGCCACTTCCCTACCACGATGGACTCTTACCCCTCTAGAATGGTGAGCCCAGATAAATGTGCCTGCTGTAGGTTGCCTTGGTCATGTGTTTTATCACAGCAATAGAAAAGTAATCAATACTTACAAAGTGGCTTCTTCAATGTCTTAGAAACTCACTGTGCTCCATTTATTTATTCCTGCCTCCCATTTGTCCTTGGAAACATCAATATATTCATTGTCTTTATGGTTATGCCTTTTCTACCATGTTAAATAGTTGGAATCATACAGTGTACCTTGTCAGACTGACTTCTTTCTCTTAATGATGCACATTAGTTCTCCATCCTATGAGATACAGATGGTACAATGGTTGGGGTAGAAGTAATGTTAAAATAAACAATAAGGAGAGAGAGAGAAAGAGAAAGAGAGAAAAAGAAAGAGAGTGTAGTATGGAGGAGCGGGCCACGTCCCACACCCAGCTAGCTTAACCCCGAAATAATCACACAGAAATTGTACTAATTAAATTACTGCCTGGCCCATTATTTCTAGCCTCTTATTGGCTAACTCTCACAGCTTGATCTAACCCATTTCTAATAATCTGTGTAGCACCATGAGGTCATGGCTTACTGGGAAAGATTCTAAACTACATCCATCTTGGGCAGGAGCTTCATGGCATCTGCCACACTTCCTTTCTTCCCAGCATTCTGCTCTGTCTACTCCACCCACCTAAGGGCTGCCCTATCAAAAGGCCAAGGCAGTCTCTTTATTCAACCAATGAAANATTAAATTACTGCCTGGCCCATTATTTCTAGCCTCTTATTGGCTAACTCTCACAGCTTGATCTAACCCATTTCTAATAATCTGTGTAGCACCATGAGGTCATGGCTTACTGGGAAAGATTCTAAACTACATCCATCTTGGGCAGGAGCTTCATGGCATCTGCCACACTTCCTTTCTTCCCAGCATTCTGCTCTGTCTACTCCACCCACCTAAGGGCTGCCCTATCAAAAGGCCAAGGCAGTCTCTTTATTCAACCAATGAAAGCAACACACAAACAGAAGAACCTCTTACACCAAGAGAGAGAGAAAGAAAGAGGGGGGGAGAAAGAACAAAAGATTCCTGTTCATCTTTGTTCATGGTTTGATTTATATTTCAATGTTGAATAATATTCCACCTTTGGAACATACTAGAGTTCATTTATTCGCCTACTGAAAGACATTATGATTATGTCTCCATTCAAATGAGCAAAGCCACCATGAACATTCCTTTGAGCATGTGTCAAAGAGTGTGATTCTTGGCTCGTGTACAAGGATGGGTTAGGTTTTCTGAGAAATTGCCTTCCAAGGTGGCCGTGCTGCTTTGTGGGCCTGCCTGCCATGTTCCTGATGCTTCAGCCACATGGCATCTGCTGCCGCTGGTTTTCAATGCTGATCACTCTAATAACTCTGTAATGTAACTATTCCAGTTTTGTTTTCATCACCCATTCTTGAGTGATATGGTGTTGAACGTCTTTTCACATGCTTGTCATCTGTGTATCTTCTTTAGTCAAGTGGCTTTTCAGGTCTCTGGCTTCTTTGTAGTGGATGTTGTTTGCTTCATTTTGTTTGGTTTGGTGATTGTTTCTGTAGCGCATTATATTGAACTTGCCAGCTTTCACATTCTCGGCAAGTGTTCTACCACCCAGCTACACCTTTCACATTCTCGGCAAACGCTCTACCACCCAGCTACACCTTTCACATTCTCAGCAAGTGCTCTACCACCCAGCTACACCTTTCACATTCTCGGCAAATGCTCTACCACCCAGCTACACCTCTCAGTTCCTCCAGTTTCTTCAACCCAGTTACCCATTGTGTTTTGTCATCGAGTTTTACTTAGTCAGGTTTTTTTGTATGTTTTGTGTATGCATATATGCATGCTTGAATGCATGTGGGTGCACATGAGTATATGGGTGTGCCTTGGGAGCATGCAAAGGTTAATGTGATGTGGCGTGTCTTACTGGATTGCTCTCATTTTCATACTAAGGCTAGGTCTCTTGCTGAACCTGGTGCTTACCTCTTGACTGATATGGTGAGCCTGCTTCCTCTAGAACTCCGTCTCTGCTGGGATTTCAGGCAGGTCCTTATGGCCACCCAGCTTTTATGGGGGCTGGAAATTCAAACGTCTTCACTCATGTAGAGCAAAGATGTTACTCCCTGAGCTGCAGAATGGGTCAGGAGGCTCTTCCTTAATCTGAGTGCTGAGTGACGGCCTTGCATTGTGGTGGCATAGGCCTGAAAATTCAGAGGTGAGAAGGTATAGGCAGCTTCCATGTGGGGTGGGGCTTGTGGCTCATATAATTGAGAAAGGGAGGAGGGTCCGTGAAGGAAAAAGACATAAGTTCAAGCAAAAGTGCAAATATTTATTTAAAATTTAAAAAAAAATCAGAAAGCATTGCAAATGCTATGATGCTAGAAGACAATGTCATTATTTCTAAATCTAGGAATATGGCATTTGGTTATGTTTCTGCTCACTTTCTACATTTCTTCTCTGTGTGTCTTCACAGCCTTTTCATACTACTTCAACACACTATTTTTTTCTTTATTTTTTTATTTAATAAAAATTTCCACCTCCTCCCCTCCTCCCATTTACCTCCCCCTCCCCCAACTTCCCCTCCTCCTCCCTCTTCAGTCCTAAGAGCAGTCAGGGTTCCCTGCCCTGTGGGAAGTCATGGACTGGCTTTGTAGGAGCCTAGTCTGTTTGGATGCTCGCCTTCCTAGACCTGGATGGAGGAGGGAGGACCTTCAACACACTATTTTTACAAAAGGAATAGGAATATAATAAGGTATTCCCACTAATGTTCTTAGTCAAATTTTTAAATGATTATTGGTAATTTGGATGTATAAAACATTGAATTTATGGGGGACAGAGGGGGAGTGAATGAGAGGAGAGAAGAGGGAAAACTGAGGTTGGGGTGTAAAATTAATAAAATAAAGTAAAGCAATGAATTTATGCATGGATTGGAATGCTTCCTGCAGGGGCTAGGAGACAGCATGGCTGGTAAAGCACTGGTCACACAACTATGGGGACCTTCAGAATCTATGTAAAAAGCTGAGCTTCTACAATCCCAGTGTCATGGAGACCCAGTCAAGTGTGTGTCATACAAACTCACAGGCTCACACACAAAATACCACTCCTAGAACTGCTAAGATTATTATCTGCAAAGCATCACTGCTATCAAAAAGAGAAGCCTGTGCTGCGTTTGCAGCTGAGTATGCTGCATTATCAGCTATACTCAGTGTCCTAGCTGGTTATGACACCCACAGGCTTTGCTGGCAATTGTCCACACACTAGCATCTCTGTTACTTTAGCTTTGCTTCTCTATCACCTCCATGTTTGTGTGGCACAGGTGCTGTATCCATGCCAAGCCTCTAGCCTTGCACAGACTTGTCAAGACTCTGGATGAGCTCACTAAGTGACATAGGCAATACTCCTACAGGAAGCTGACTCGCTCTTACTTAACTACATGGGGAAGGAATGTCAACCTCCGAGATCTATAACATTAAATATGCACTGCATTCATTCCCAGCTCAACTCCTTTATCTCTGGTTCTCTAAAAAAAAAAGAAAAAGAAAAGAAAGAAAGAAAGAAAAACAATGCTCACAACCATTCCCATTCCCACAATGCGCAATACTAACGAGGAGGAAGTAGGTAAGAACAGCAATAGCAACCAATGATAATTTAAGTGATTTATGTAAGTACATAACATTAATATTTGAGGCAATTAGTAATTGGTGTGGAGTTGCAACAACCATTGGGTAGGCAAAGCAAAAGGCAGGATTGCACAGGGCTCCTATCTACAGAGTTCACAATTCTTTAGTGGAAGAAAAACAAAGAGTTCAAAGAGAATGAGGAACCATGTAAAATTTCTTACAAAGAAAGTGGTCCTGTATTTTAAATGATGGTATTGGTGTGGAATCTGCAGATAACCCCTTGACTTAGAATGAATTTCCATCTAGATAAGCTTATCATAACTTGAAGCATGTGTTTCTGCTCAGCAGTCTAGTGGAGTACAATTGTTCCCCAACTTGGCCCTGAGCTGCAGCTCTGCAGAGGACTGCACCCTGAGAAGGAGCCAATGCAAGCCAATAGGTGGGTTCCACTGAGTAGGCACTACTCTCACAGCACTGAAAGTGGGAAATGTCTTAAGTTCAGTGAGCCAGGGACCGTCTTAATGTATTCTTAAATTACCTGTCATGCTTTTAAGTACATAGGAAAATTTCAACCTCAAAACACCACAGTTGACATATGCTAGAGAACTACATCCAGTTTAGGTTTTTTGAACTGCTTATGGAAACTCTTTAGATATTAAGTGTAAAATGTTCAGGTGAGGCATAGTTTTCCAAAGGTGCATTAGGTGTGGGGGATGTCTGAAGACCAGAGCCCTAAATTTGTTTAACTTCTGTTCCTATTAAGTCACCTGGTCAGTAATTCATCAAACTAGATGACATACCCATTTCCCATAGAAGCATGACATCACAGAAACATGAGGAACATTACATCCTTTCTGTCAGTATCACGAAAACAAATTATTTTCACACCTTTTAAAAGTATTTTAAAATTTTATTTATATTGTCTTCTCCCTAGCCAACAAAGAGCTTTGTGAAATTTAGACTTCCCAAGAAGTATGTAATTACACAAGAAGGGAACATTTGCCTTCAAGCTACTTTTCCCCCTTGGTTTCCTCCAATGGCAGTGGAGCTTAGCACTCTGCTGAGGTCCAGTGAGCAGGTCTTCCTAGAACATGGCCGTCTCGGTCAGTGCCTTAGACCCCCTTCACTCTTCATGACCTTATGGTTTTAGTGAACTTAGAAGTGAACAGATTACTTTCTTTGACTTTTAATTCACCCAGTTTTAAAATAAAGTGTACACTAACTTGAGTAAATTCAATTGAATTAAACAAATAATCAACCTAACACTGAAAACAAAAGAGAAAGAAAAAATTCAGGGTAGGTGTTACTCTTATTGATATCTATCAAGAGAGTACAAAACCTACAGTCTATTTATCAAATAGAAACTTTAACAATTAAAATGACTGTATTTTCCTCTTCACATTGATAATCCTACTAATTATTCTTATTTTGTGACCTCAAAAGTAAGGGTTAAGGCACAAAGGAAGAAAGTCCTGTGCATGGCCAAGATGGGCACAGTAGCCACCTGGACACGTTATGTGTTAACATGGGGAGCTGGTGTCATCTGGCTGATGGGGAAGGTAGAAGAACTGTCCTTCTGAAGTGTGGTCACTGGTAAGTTGCCTCAGTGCATGGTTCTGCCAACCATGCAGAGACAAGCAACACTAATTCGACTCAGTGTGTTATTAAAGAAAGAAAAATGGCAGGACATGAAGTTGAAAAGGTTTTTTGGGGGGGATGTGGGGATGGACATGATCATGATACTTTGTTTACATATATAAAATTGTCAAAGAATAAATAAAATATTGATAAAAATTCAAACAACTTCAAAATCAAAATAAGTACAAAAGACCAAAATTAGTGCTAGAGGTACAGTTTTAGTAACGACATAAGATAAAATAACACATAGTGACATGCTTTGAAAGTTTTTGCAACACTGCTTAAAATTAAATACCGTCAATATTAGGAAGTTTAGGAAATAAATGCATTTGTGATAGGCCTCATAGGACATGAATTCATGAAATGAGTCATTTCTTCATATTTAAATTATTTAAAAAATTTATTATGTGTTTGTAAGAGAAAAAAGAATCTACTACCTGATTTCTATTAAGAATTTTTCGACATAATTCTTTGAATCTTTGGATATTTCACATCAGCACCCCAATCTCACTCATTTCCCAGTCCTTCCACATCTGCCCTCCACACTTGTAGCCTCTCTTCCAAAAGTTGATAAAAAACAGACGAACAACAACAAAAACATCTCGTTGACCCCTTTGAGCAACAACCTGATCCTCTATCAACTGTATAGTTTTCTGCATGGACCATTCCACTCCTCCATCTTTCCTGTAGGTCCATTACGTAGTCATTGGTTAGTGGCACTGGAGGTTGGGGTATGCCACACAGTATTCCATTTTGCCCAATCAGCCCAAGCAGTTTTACTTGCAAATGTTCCTTATAATGAGTCACTAGCCTAGTTCAAAGCCTCTGGCTTCTGCTACAATGTCAATACTGGACACTTATGGAGACTCTCAGCTATCCAGCTGTTGCCCTGAGTCCTACAGGATCCAGCCTCTTCAAGCCCTCCAGCAGCCCCTAAATGGGGAAGATGTTGGGGTGCGTTAATTCAAAGCCTTAGATCTGGGCCTAGGTAATTGTAGAGCTGTCAGCCTACCAGGCTTCCTGCATCCGTGTCACCAGAACCAGCTCCCCCTCTGGCCAGGTGAGGTGCAGGGCCAGGTCTCTCACTTTCCCATGCCTACGCCTCCAGTTGGCTCTCCTGTGCCACCTGGGCAAGGTATGGGGCCAGGTCTCCCACACCTACGCCATTTGTGCCAGCTCTCCTGTACCTTGCCACTGGGGCCACTTCTCCCATACCACCCAGGCAAGGGGTAGGGAGAGCTCTTCCAAGTCTATACCACCAAACTTCGAGGGGCAGGACCAGCTTTCCCATGGGCTGCATTGACAAGGGGAGGGGAAGGGCCAGTTCTCACATACCCTCCATGGCCTCTCTCCCATGTTACCCAGGCAAGGGGCAATACGAGATCTCCTGAGTGGCTAGCCAGAGAAGAGCAGAGCTCATGATGAAGAGCCAGCTCTACTACACACAGACCCATGCTGTGGCGGGGTGACAACTCTCCCAAGCCCACATTGCCACTGGTACCATCATGTGGTAGCTGGTGGGGGCAGCCCTTAGACATCAGCATGGCTTCCAGCTACAGTACAGACCCAGACATTCTCATAGCCTCCGGTGGGAGTATGGCTCACTGACATCAATACATACCTCGGTGCAATAAGACCACAAACCCAGACATGGCCCTTAACCACAGCAGGGGCCCAGACTCAGGTGGCTGCTCGCGGGTGTTCCTCAGGCTGCAGGGTGTTCCTCAGCACTATAGCTTCTCCAGCTCCACCTCTTTCCACAGCACACTGACCACGGGGCTTCTCTTTCTCCTCCATCTCTCCTCCACATGCTTGCTTGCTTCCTTCAACAGAAGTGGACTGTGGTAACCTGGTCTAAACTTTTAATAAAGAATTAAGATGAGGGCCCACACCTACAGTGTGTCAGTACTCATTCTACTTAGAAAAGACAGCCTCTGAATTTCACTGACGAGAGAACTTCACTCAAGTCTTTCTGATTCTGTAATACAACAATACAAACCGAATCAACAATTAACACCCCATTTCATTATTCTTCTATGCTATCTCCATGGTAATGTATAGGCCAACATCTTTCATTTTTATAGAGAGAGATTCAGCTCTCCTAGGCAGTGTGCAGTCTAGTGTTTGTGTGGAGAGGAGGCAGGCAAAGGACTGGCAGACATGACTTAATTCATTGCTAAGTTCTTAACCTGGTGTGATGGAACCAGCTGCTTCAAGATACTACTGCCTTGAGCTCCATGCCACCATGGACATACCTTGAATTGTGATCTAAAATAAACCCATTCTTCTTCAAGATGATTGTCAGGGTATTTTATCAAAGCAATGGAAATCAATGTAAGACACTGACAATTTGTCTGTTGAAGATATTCCAAATACCTTAATCACATCTTATTTCCTCAAAATATAGTGATCATTGAACTAATAGAAGTGCAATAGAAACATTGTCATGTGTTGGTAAAGCAATGGAATAGAAATTTGAGACCCATAAGGGAGACATCCAATTACTTATTTACAGATGACTGCATATATGTATTCTTGTGGTGATAAAGATTGAACTCAGGTTCGTTCCCATGCATGCTTGGCAAGTGCTTTACATTTGAACAATATTCTCACTTTTTTTTTCAATTTTGTATTTTGAGACAGGCTCTTACTAGTGAGGCTAAGGCAGACCTTGAATTTGTGATCCTTCTACCGCATCCTCACTAGTATGTGGGATTCCATACCTGTGCCCCAGGCTTCACTTCTGATTTCTTTAACAGTTTTCAAATCAACATAAGAATTAAGTAAGTCTCAAAATATGGAAGCTAATATCTCATTTGGAGAGTACGCGTATAATCTGTGTGCCAGCTAGGCTTATGCCGCCTTGATACAAGCCAGAGTTATCTAAGAAGAGGAAGCTTCAGTTGAGAAAAGAACTCTGTAAGACCAGGCTGTAGGCAGCCCTACAGAGCATGTTCTTCATTAGTGATTGATGGGGGAGAACCTACCCCATTGTAGGTGGGACCACCTCTGTGCTGGCTATCCTGGGTTCTATGAGAAAGGAGGGTGAGTAAACCTTGGGGAGAAAACCAATAAGCAGTACCCGTCCATGGCCTCTGCATCAGCTCCTGCCTTCAGATTCCTGCCCTGTTTGAGTTCCTGTCCTGATTTCCTTCAGTGATGAACAGTGATGTAGAAGTGTAAGCCAATTTTGTCAGGCAATCTTGTCTATTTCAACTTTCCAGAAGGAGCTATATATGTTTTTCTTAGTGTTCACCTTGTAATTAGCTTCTCTAGGATCATGAACTATAGGCTCAATATCCTTTGTGTATAGCTAGTATCCACTTATGAGTGAGTACATACCATATTCATTTTTTTGGGTCTGGGTTAACTCACTCAGGATGGTGTTTTCTAGTTCCATACATTTGGTTGCAAATTTCAAGAAGTCATTGTTTTCTACTGCTGAGTAGTACTCTAATGTGTAAATGTGCATTATCCTTTCTTTGGTAGAGGAGCATCTAGGTTGTTTCTAGGTTCTGGCTATTACAAAAAAAAATGCTGCCATGAACATAGTTGAATAAATATCTTTGTAGTATGATTGAGCATCTTTTGGGCATATGCCCAGGAGTGGTATTGCTGAATCCTGAGGTAGGTTGATTCCCAGTTTTCTGAGAAACTGACATTCCAAGCATAGGTTCAAACTAGTTCCTCTGAATGTGTTTGACAGTTGCGTGGCTGGGGCAGACTGAGGGGCCACTGGCAGTGATACCAGGATTTATTCCTACTGCATATACTGGCTTTTTAGGATCTTATTCTCTTTGGATGGATACCTTGCTCAGCCTAGATATAGTAAGGAGGGCCTTGGACCTTCCCCAAAGCAATGTGCCTTACCCTCTCTGAGGATTGGCTGGGATTTGGGGTGAGGAGGGCGTAAGTGGAGGGAATGAGAGGAGGGGAGGGAGGGAGAACTTGAACTGGTATGGATCATGACACAGCAGTTTGTTTTCTTTTTAAAAAAATAAAAATAAAATAAAAAAATATAAAAAAAAGGAAGTGTAAGCCAAATAAAGCCTTTCCTTCCCAATTGTTTTTGGTCGTGGTGTTCTATCACAGCAATGATAGCCCTAACTAAGAGAGTCTGGCTGCACTATATGAAAATAACTTAACCTTTAAATAAAAAAATCATCTTTGAATAGCCTTAATCTCAGAAACAATACAGTCATGTCTCAAACCAGGCAGCTAACAGAAAAGTAGAAAATTATTGGCTCTTGTAATCAGAATGAAAGGGAGTTGCTGCAGGCTTAATCCAGATGCCCTGTGATTCGCTTCTCTTGACTTTCTCTTTGGATGTTGTCTAGTCACAATGTTGCAGAGATAGTGGCTAATGGTGGCCTCAGAGCACCGTCTTTCTAAAACTGTCTAACATTTCATTCTCTTAAGGAAGAATTTGCCTATTAATTTTGCTTGGGATGGCGTATCCTTGAACTCTAAATAAGACTCCCAAACACATGCCAGTCAAATATGTCCCTTTGTTGATGACAAAAGCAAGAGAAAACAAAACCAATTGGACCAATTGCCTAAGAAGTTAGGCAGTGGGTTGACCACACAGCTCACTCTTAGGGGTCAGCTAAGTCTCTAGGGCTCTTAATCTTTCCAAGAAAACTGGGATATAGCCAAGCTTCACAGCATTTATGAGATTTTTGGAGTTCCACAGATTATCTGAAGACCTCCATGGGGCTGGAGAGATGGCTCAGAGGGTAAGAGCATTGCCTGCTCTTCCAAAGG
>LOEQ01007973.1:5125-20178 GCA_001685075.1 Bramus lutescens
AAAAGGGGCCAAGGCAGTTTCTTTATTAACCAATGAAAGTTAACACATAGACAGATGACCCTCCTACATCACTTGAGGATATCCTAGACAGGCTAGAACTACTTAAAGGTAAATAAATAACACATCAATAGAGAGGATAAGGACTTCTAAGAACATGGCTTTTAAATATTCAATTCATTAATGCTTCCATTAACATTCAGCAAAATAGACAGTACATGTGGATGCCTTTAATGACAGAATTCTGGGAAAACCAATTGATACAAGCTCTCTGTCCTTCCACCAGATGTAGTGTACACAAGAAAGGACTGATCTAGAAGCTGAGGCATGAGAGAAAGATGCCATGAGCATGGACACTCCCAGAGAAAGACAAGCATCATAGCTGAGGCTTGAGACACCGCATAAGGCAGAAATTAGTATAGTAGGTTAACTCTACCTGTTGTCCCAGATCAGTGGTTTTAAATGGTAGAGACTCATTTTTATTTCACATCCCAGTTCAGTTGGCAAGTAGCTAGAAGTTAAGAGCTTTGCTCCACATAGGAATTGAGTTCCTAGGCTAGCAGAGGAAGGATGAAATGCATTGGTTATAAAGTCAGTCTACACATCGAGATACTCCTGGGAAAGAGAGAGAACATCATACAAAATATTTCTATATTCCACATTCTATCAGCCATTGTTGTAGGAAGCCGCTTGATCATTTACCAGACTCCCAAAATAACCACACAGAAACTGTATTCATTAAATCACTGCTTGGCTCATTAGCTCTAGCTTCTTATTGGCTAACTCTTACATATTAATTTAACCCATTTCCATTAATCTGAATCTATGTATTGCCACATGGTTGTGACTTACCAGAAAGGTTCAGCATCTATCCTTGGTGGTGGCTCCATGGCTTCTCCTGACTCCACCTTCGTTCTCCCAGCATTCAGTATAGTTTTCCCTACCTAGCTCTACTCTATCCTACCATGCCAAGCCAGTTTCTTTATTAACCACTGGCATTAACAGCATACGGAGGGGAATCCCACATCACCTCCCCTTTTCTGTTTAAATAAAAAGGAAGGTTTTAATTTTAACGTAGTAAAATTATATATAACAAAACAGGTATCAAGCAAGAATTACAATTACAACATTTATATCTACTTTANCCCACATCACCTCCCCTTTTCTGTTTAAATAAAAAGGAAGGTTTTAATTTTAACGTAGTAAAATTATATATAACAAAACAGGTATCAAGCAAGAATTACAATTACAACATTTATATCTACTTTAGCTTTTATCATCACTAAGAAAAACTATATCTATTATTCAACTCCATCAAAGACTCCAGAAGGATATACTATTGCCTAAGTTAACAGAAAGTGCATTGTAAGCAACTTCTAAAACTCTAGAATTGACAGAAACATCTCCTTGCCTGGACAGACACCCAAAGTTCTTCTGTACCTTGAAGCATCCATCTTCAGCCTACAGGCCCATAGTATCCAGTAGACTTTTCCATAATGCAAGAAGTTTCAAAGACAGTTCCCAGTTCCACATATATTGGCTGTTTGTCAGTCACTTTCTTCTGTGTCCTGCAGAATGTCTAGCAGACTCTTTTATGAAGCAGGAACTCCAAAGGACTGTCTCACCTTCTTTAGGCAACTTCAGCAGTCATTTCTCTGTGGNTGTGTCCTGCAGAATGTCTAGCAGACTCTTTTATGAAGCAGGAACTCCAAAGGACTGTCTCACCTTCTTTAGGCAACTTCAGCAGTCATTTCTCTGTGGGTCTTGAATGTCCAGTTCACACAGCATAACATCAAGCAGTCCAGGCAAGAGCAATTTCATGCCCAAATGGCTAACAAGCTCCATGAGGAGCCTCTTCAATGCCCATCTTCCTATTGAAATAATTGGTGCTGCCAGGAGCAGATGTGTCTCAT
Source organism: Bramus lutescens (assembly GCA_001685075.1). Lineage (NCBI taxonomy): Eukaryota > Metazoa > Chordata > Mammalia > Rodentia > Cricetidae > Bramus > Bramus lutescens. The sequence continues at coordinate 7,036 of LOEQ01007973.1, forward strand.
TTTCATGAAAAGTCTTAAGCTCTTAAATCATTTTAAATGCCATATTCTGAAGGTCTCTGAAAGATGTGGAGAATACCTATCTAATGGAACTATATCTCTGTATATCTAGAAAACCTAACTAACATGACTACAAGCTTGACTATTATAGATGATTATCTATTAACCTGTATTTCTTAATTATACATTACATTTTTAATGAGCTGCACAAACACCATACCTTAATCATGATCAGAAATACATATACACAGTATAATAACATTGACCTTAAATTTGTATCAATATATCAAGGTCCATACCAATTCAAATCTCAATAGCATATCCTCCTTTAAATGTAAAGAAACATTTATAAACAATCATTTACGAAATTTGGGCATAGTTCTCTCCAAACTTTTTCCTGCTTTTTTGTTGGGCAAAATAATTTTAGGGGTATTCATGGTGACCTTTCAGGGAGTCTTATGTGGAAATAGAAGCAGAACCTCTTTTCCAAAGCAACAACTCCTTAGACCCAAATTTGGAAGTCATGATACCTTTAGAACATATATGCTGGTTTAGCTTAGCAGCCCATACAATGAAATATCTGTCTGTATTTAGCTCCTTCACAGTCAAAATATTCAAAGAAAACACAATAATATACATAGTCCAGATGCTTTAGGTATATTCCATCTTTACATGACTTATTTGTTTTTATTCTATTATGTTTTAATATTTATTTTTATTATATTTACTCCTTTAATATATGACTGTCTGTACTCTGTCTCTTTATAGAGTTTGCTTTGTTTTCTTTTTAAACCCATTTATTTTTACAACTCTCTATACCCTTTTTCTTCTCTCTCCCAAGCCTACGTACATTTATCCAACACTGTGACTCATTTAGAGATCTTTTCTATCTGGATTTGTCTTTATTGCATATTTGTAATCCTTTTCTGACCAGAATGGCTTCTTAAAATGCTAAGCACTTCTTAAAAAACTAAGCAGCAGCCTTGCTAGGGCAAACAAGGCCCTGCCTGCTTACTCCACCCAGTCCAGCATGGCAGAGCTGTTCACTGCCTCTGAGGGCCCTGCTCACAGTCCCAATTTTAGGCACACAGCCAGTCTATGTTGTCATTAAGCAAGTTGCAGTACTCTGTTCACAAACTCCATTTAAATGCTCCATAGCCAGACCTCCCAAAAGAGCCTGAGCTGTTTGTGCTGGTGAATCAGGAAGCCACTGTTTTGAAACTGTGCATTTTTTTCTGCTACTGCTGAATCAGAAAGGCCTCTCTTAAGGGAGCTACAACAAGCACCAACTGGAAATAAAATGTGGCTAAACGTGTGTGTGTGTGTGTGTGTGTGTGTGTGTGTGTGTCTAGAGTCCTTTTCCAAGCTTTCTCAGGTCTATTGTGGATATAGTCAACCATGTTGAAGCACCAATTTGTTGTAGGAAGGTCCCTTGGTTGTTTTTGCTCTGTATAGGCCCAAGACAGTTTCTTTATTAACCAATGGTATTCACAGCATACATAGGGGAATCCCACATCAAGCCATCATTTCATTATAATTAACTACAAATAAGATGAATAAATGTGGCCTATATTTACACTAATAAGGAAAGGAAAAAATTCTCTAAATTCAAGCCAAGTTTCCTTAAATTTAAACAGACTAGATGGATGGGTAGATGGGACAAAACTTTAAACACGTGGTTAGAAAAAGAAAGAAAAAAATCAGAGAAGGAAAGAATCCCAAAATATTTATTGTATCAGATTTGAGGGTAGGAGATGCATAAGTCTACACAGATAAATATTTTGAGTGCTTTGACCTTCTTACTCTTCTCTCAGAGGCCCTATAATGTTGCCATAATCTACAGGACCAACTGGGAAACACTTAACCAAGCAACACTAATGAAAGTGTGTATAAGAGCATTTGGAACTGAGGTTGCAAAAACACAATTGGGATATTAGAAAGTCATAACACTGACTGTTCACCCATCCTGTTTGTTCACATCAATAACATCCCATGTAGGTTTGACATTTGCCATTCTCTTGCTGGCTGTGGAAATGTGGCTAAGGACGGTGAGCATAAGGTATGTTGCAGCTGGATTGTATTCTGTAGGTAAGCCCTTTCTCCTCTATGAACTCTCCCCACCCGCTCTCATGAATTGGAAACTGGACACACCCATGAACCAGCTCCAACCAGGCCTGGGACAATGATCTAAAGAATGGGATAGGAAAGGAAACAGATGGAAGAGGCCCAGATGCCAGGATAACTGCACAAAGCAAACCATTCTTAAGGGTCTGCATCTTGGGGTCATTGACAGAGCAGCTCAATCTTCCATGAAGCTTACCCAAAGTCGATGTGTAACCAAAACTGCAAATGCCAGTCTTTAAGAGAACTGCTATAGACAGCAACGGTAATAAAAGTCTGCCTGAGAGGGATGAAGACAGCACACTGATAACTACTGAGTTTTCAGTGCTAGCCTCATTCCTTCCTGGTGCTCTGGAACTTCCTAGATACTCTTTCAATAAATGTCTATTTTTGCTTAAGCCAGTTTGAACTTCTGTTACTGATAGCTGTGGAGACTTCTAGTTCAGGCTGTGGTGGCAACAACAATCCCTCACAACCTGAGAAGGAGCCTTGTCTGTGTGGCAGGTTTCCATGCCATTCTATGGAATTCATGATCTTTTTAAATTTTACAAACATCCTTAATTTTAAAAACTTCTCTAATATGGGAAAGATTATAGTGAAAACTTTCCAATGCATGAGGTTGTTCTTGGTCTTGGTTTGGTTTGGGGAGGTGTGTATTTGTTGTTTTTAATTATTGATACAAAATTCTTTGTCCCTGTGATGTCCCTTTGTATGCTAGACATTAGATGGGAATAAAAGAACTCTCTCCAACACTGACCATGACAGAGGCACTGATGAACAATTTCTAATATGTTGTTTTACTTAACCCTTGAGCCATACATATGAGGAAATAATATTACCTCCATTTTAGAGATAAGGAAATCGAGGTGCTAACAGATTAGATCCCAGGGCCAAGGATCTAATGCCTTGTAGAGTTAGGATTCAGGGGGTGTCAGTGTTTGCTCAAGTCTCTCTTTTCTCTAAAGCCACTAATGCCATTGTGGAGCTCTGCCCTCATGATCTCATCTAGTCCTAGTGACTGCTCGGAGGCCTGTGACTTCTACCAATCATGATGTGGCCAACAGTCCTCTCCAGAGATAAAGCAGGTTCAGGCACCGTGCTTTTGAACTTCCCATCCTCCAGAACAATAAACCAAATAGCTTTGTTCTTTAATAATTACCTGGAGTCAGGTACTCAGTTACTGCAACGTAATGAACCAAGACAAGGACTAAAGGTGTTTACTCGCTGTAATCCCCAGACTGGAGTAAAGAACCTGAAAATTGGGAAGCTCTCTCACTTACCGCCACAGCCCCAGGCCTATAAAGGCAGCTGTCCAAGAAGAATAAACGACTTCGGGAAATAATGTGATATTTTTCCACTCGCAAAGTTTAATTCTATGGCTTGTAATTCGGGAGCATGCAGATTTATTATTTATCAACCTAACTGTGGCAAGGAGAAAATTGAACGTCAACCTGAATAAACCCAAAGATAGGAAAATAAATGTTTTTTTGAAGTAATTAATGAGAATTCTGTAATCTCTAAGGTCATTAAGGAAGAGGAACTCTGTCCTAATAAGTCTTGTGTTCTAAGAATCGTGAGCAGAAAGCAAGGAATTCCCTTCTTAATGGAACTGTTAGTCTTATGCCTAAAGAGGACTGTGAAGGAAGCCTGCAGACCTAATGTGAACATCCCGGGACTTTCAGGAAATCTTTTTTTTTCCATTCAAAAAATTTCCACTTCCTCCCCTTCTCTCATTCCCCTCCCACTCCCCCAATTTCTTCAAAACTCTTCACTGTTTGGTCTTGTGAAGAAGTGCAAGAGAAATAAGAAGCTGTGTGTTTGATCTAGATGGAAAAGCTATTGTTTTAGATTACTCACTGCATATTTTAATTCCCCACATCCAGATATTTTAGGTAATGTGGAAAAGGGAGGCACAGTCACTGGCAGAATTAGGCTACGGATGGGACTCAGCTTTGCTGCTGCTCAGCTGACCTTGAAATGGGCAGCTGTTCAGCAGACACAGCGCAATCACAGGACTCCTCGAAATGAAAAGGAGAATCAGAAGAAGAAAATTGACAAAGCAAGTATCCTCCGAGCAATGCTATGTAAGGGTATAATCCCCATTATGGCACTAAAGACAGAAGAAAGGAGCCTGTCCTGCCCAATGTCCAGTGAGGAGGGAAAGCAAGCAAGCATTCTCCCTTTGCTTCTAGCAAGGAAAACAGCCCTTTCAGCAGCTTGAGTTTAGCCCAAGGTCTGGGGTGTCAGACCTCTGAGCATTGGGACCTTAGGATAATCAAAGTCTGTTATTTTTTAAAAAACTGGGTGTGTGGTCATTTGTTGGAACCTCACTAGAAAACAATGCGCCGCTGACCCTAACATGAAAGAACTACTTGTGACCACAGGGAGCCAAAAACAAGATAAGGTAAAAGGACATCTGTCCAGCTGAGTCCTCAAGCTGTCCTCTGGGGTTCTGGTTGGAGAGAATTAGAGCTAGGAGTTCAAAGGACGGAGCTATGTGATATGTGCCGATGGCCCTGATGGATAGTCAGAAGTGTTAGCCTACCAGCTCTTTGAACACAGGGAAAGAAACTGGCCTCAGTGAGATGAAACTGCTTGCCCAGCCTAGTTAATGTCACAGCCAGTACAGGAACACAGTCCTCCAAATCAAGTCTGCTTTTAAAATGCCTGCTTTGCATGGTATGGTTATGTAGCTTGGCATTCTTGTGGGAATCCTACCAGTGGATGTGGGGCAAGGGGTGTTTCTGACTCTTTTATCTGCTTTTGGGAAGCCTTTTCCTCCTGTTTGGTTACTTCATACAGCCTTAATATGCGGTTTGTGTCTCATCTTATTGTAACTTGATACACCGTGTTCAGTTGCTATCCCTTGGAGGCCTGCTCTTTTCTGGAGGAAAGCAGAGGAAAAGTGGATCTGGGGAGGAAGAGAGGTAGGGGGAGGGACTAGAAGGAGAGGAGGAAGGGGAACTGCTGTTGGGATGAAATATATGAGAGAAAAAATAAATTAAAAAAAAGAAAACATGTAAAACACTCTGGCTGCAACTTCATAGTTAGTACATTTCCTAGTAAACTCTAAGAGGGAACTGCAAGAACAAAATGCTTGTCTCTGGATAGTAAGAAAGCACAAAGTAAACTTCCAGGGCTCAGCATCAAATAGCACTTGTGTGTCCCCCAGAGGACCTGGGCTCAGTTCATAGCACCCACACATGGCTAAAATGCTCATGTAGCTCCAATTCCATAGGGATCCAATGCCCTCTTCTGACCCCCATGGGCACTGCACACATTGTCCAGAGGCACACATGCAAAGAAAACACCCATACACATTAAATAAAAAACAAAACCTTTTTTTAAAAAAGTAAGGTAGCCAAAAAATGGGATTTTAGTGTTGCCTAGGAAAGACATCTAAATCTAAGATGCACTCACTATGCCACTGGGGGGGAGGAACGGCTTCTGGGGTCCTAGGAGCTAAGCACCATGAAAACCCCAACTGATTGGTCCCAGTGAGCCACCTTAATCTGACCACATTTGAAGAATGGCAGAAAGACCCTCAGCATTGGAATTAGTCTTGTTCCTTCAGTGGCTATTAGAGCCATCAGTCTGAGCCAAACTCAGCAACAATGACAAGAGCAGATAGCATTACCGGGCATTTGGTAATGTCACCACGTGTACGGTAATGGACCAGTCTGAATGCCTCCCATCATGTCTTCATTAATCCTCACAGCTCTTCTGGGAAGCATCAGGTGCTCACATTTCTCTTCTCACTGAAACCAAAGCTCAGAGAGGCTGAGCAAGTCACTAGACCGCTATTTCAGTGAGGACTTGTGGGTCTGGGAAAATGTGCTGGCTAGCTCTAACTGTCAACTGGACTCAGTCTAGAATCACCTAAGAAGAGAATCTTGATAGGGGTGTGCCTGTGGGGTTGTTTGGACTGTTAACTGAGGTAGGACGTCCCATCCTGTGCCGTGGATGTCGTGGCACGGGTGTGTGGGTTCACCTGGGTCCGTGAAATGAAAACTCAGAGACACTTGAGAATGAACTTGGCCATTGCAGCCGCAGGGGTCTCCAGACTCAATGGACTGAAGCACTTTCCCTCAGCCCAGGGCATTTTTATTTTTCCCATATTTTCACGTTAGCCAGTTGATTTCCATATGCTCAAAACAACCTGAATGAAGTTTCCAAAAATACAATGCCAAGCGCAAATACCTGATTCAGGGGGTACTGCAGTTTTCCCAGCTGCTCCCTCACCAAGGTTTGCATAGGCTTTGTATCCATGGGAAACTCTCAGACAAGATTCACATAGGGCAACAAAAGGTATTTGTAAACACAAAAAATGAATTAGCACTAGGTGCTAATTCCAGAGTTAGGCCAGGTGTGGCCCAGTGGGGATTGGTGCTGATTGAAAACTGATGTTCTTCACATACACCACGGTCCTTCAGGGCACCACCCATCCCAAGAAGATAAGAGATACAGCCATTCCTAATCATGCTTGTTGTAAATAGTTATGTCTCACACACACACACAAAAAAAAAAGTCTCCCAAGTCACTAAGAGAAGCCTCATTCTGGAGACAGGCTGTAGATAGCTGTGGAGTGGCTCTTGTCTTAGACAATGGAGTACACAAAACAAGAATCAGGTCTTACCTACACAGTCCCATGCCTGGCATCTGTTCACCATACAAAGAAATAGCCCAAGGTCAGACATTGAGTTTAGAGTTAGTCATCAGGTTTCAAAATGTAATACCAGCACTCAGCACTCAGTGTGACCTTGGGAAAGTTTTATTTAACTTCTCTGAATTTCACATGATTTACTTAAAAGTCAGGGAAGAGCATCATAAGGAACTGTGCCTTTATAAGGTTGTTGTAAAGGCGAACAACACAGCACAGTCAAGGGGCTCAGCCTCGCATGTGTACTTGATAAATAATAAACAACGCAGCTTTGCTTGGAGTGATTTTCATCTTTTCTCTGACTTCCAAAGTATTTTGTAAATGCCCCCTAAACTTCAACATTTCCTAAGTACTCTCTCAAGAGTCATAGAAAGTCTACTTAAAGGAAAATTTTTAAATTAAAACACCATCAAAAAGAGGTCTGACTACTTGTAGCTCAAAAGGCTATCTATCATTTGAACTGTGACAATGGAAATGAGAAACCATGGGCAAGGGTGCGCATATATTCAGGGCAGCATTAAGGGATGTGATCCATGTATTCTCTCGTGGGACCAAAGTCAGTTCTCCTATCTACCCATAGGTAGTCCTTCAGGCCCATCTCTTGTTCTTTCAAGTACTGGCCATATGACTTGAGTTCCTACAGGCTACTTTATTCTAGTCATCAGGCAAAGAATCATTGGTGAGCATGTCCTCTGCATAGAGCATGACATAACAATCTCCATCCTTGAGGAATATATAACCTACTTGGACAAAGTGTCTCTTTAGAAAGCTACTAAAATAGATAAAATACAAAGTGGCTTTACTGGAGGATTCTACTGAGTTTCATATTTAAATGCTGGTATAGGTTGAATGTTGGTAGCTTTCAGGGTGAACTAACAGAAGTCTCTCAAGGGTTAATTGGAGAAGTAGCAGTTTTGCTGTTTTGGTGTCATGTTGGGGAAGCTGGGTGAGTTGGGGGGTGTTTATGTCTGTTTTATGTGTGTATGTGTGGATGGATGGACAGACAGATGGACGGATGGATGGATGTGCATATAAATACACTGTCAGTGGAGATGAGGGGTTTACATCTTATATTTTCCTCAATCTTATTTAAGATTTATTTTTATCGTTTTAATTATAGGGGGGAGCGCTGTACAAACATAAATCCAGATGCCAGAGAAAGAGTCGTCAGGTCCCTCTGGAACTGGAATTCCGGGTGGTTGTGAGCTGTCTGACTTGAATGCTGGGTACTAAGTCAAGGTCGTCTGTAAGAACACTGCACTCTTAAACACTGAGACACCCTTCTAGCCATGCAACCTTAATCTCTAGAAACACGATCTCTCGGTGAATCTGTACCTTCTCAATCCAGCCAGGATGGCTGACCAGAAAGTTTCAGGGATCTTCCTGTCTCTACTTCCCCAGTGCCGGGGTCACAGGTATGTTCTGGGGATCCAACCATAGGCTCTTCAGTTTGCCTGGCAAGCACTTTACCAATTAAGCCATCTTTCTAGCCCTTCAGAAATTACTCATTAAGAATAAGACAGATCAGAGCTCAGGAAACCACGTGAATCCATCCTATCGTATTTTGGCTACGATCTTGTTCTGACAGCAGGTGATACAGTTATGAGCAGCATCTCTGTCTCCCAGATACCTTGATCGTCAGTTAAGGGAAATGTCCACATTTTTTGGCACATCTCCCTATTACTTATAGAGGGGCTCAATTAACAGCAATTGAATGGATGTGGGTCTACAGTTTATGAGCTATAACTGACATTATTGTGTGAAGTTAAAGATTTTTATCATAAGTGACTTTCCATAATCATCCCCTTTAGTCTGATAAACCCAGGCAATAGACAGATTCAATTATTTGCTCACAGTGTGTTTTCCTAATTGAGCCACATAATTCTTAAACACAATCCTCTCTGGGCTGGGGGGGTAACAGCTAAATGGTAGATCGTTAGATAGTGTGTGCATAGTCCTGAGTTCTACCCCAGACCACAGAAAAAATAAGTAAATAACTTTCTTTAATAAAAATAAAAACTGACTTATTTGGGGCTAGTATTTTCAGACTTCACAGTAAGACGCCAGCACTCCCTTGGAAAGAACGGTGCTGTCCACAGCCACTCTACCATTGTCGACCCATCTGTCCATGTGGCACACACCATGACCTCTTCTCTTCCACCACAGCCAAGTCCATCTATTTCCTTCACTAGGTCACCCCATTACTGTCCTTGGGTTTCCAGCTTCTACTGAAGCCCTCAGCAAAGGCTTCCCAGTTTATGAACTGCCAGAACGGACACCTTCCTTTAGGGCAGTGATTATCATTGACAAACTAACATCTCCTATGATTAGTCTTGAGATTATATCATACATGTCTGCTCTTCCAGACTGTAAAATGTGAGCATGACATAGGCATATGCATATTTTGACCTGACACCTAACAGTTGTACATGTTGGGGGGGAGAGGGGTTACAATGTGATGTTTCAGTACATCCATACAGTACGTAATGATCAGAATGATGTAATGAGCACCCCGTACCTGTCAACTTTCTTCTGACTATATCCTCTGTTCCCAGCTTCTGATGACCACTTTTCTATTCTCTACTCTATGACATAAACATTTTTAGCTTCTATGTATAAGTGAGAAGATACGATATTCAACTTTTTGTGCCTGATGTATCTCACTAAACTCAAGTCGTCTGTGTTTACCCAGTTGCCACAAACAGCAAGATTTCATTCTTTTCTGTAATCAAATAATAATTTCTTATGTGGGCATATGTGCCACAGTGAATGCTTATGTTAACTCCGTCTGTATAGTTAGCTATTTTAAACAGTGCTGTGAAAAGCTTAGGTATGCAGACAACTCTCAGTGTTCTCGTTTCTCTTCCTTTGGATATGTTCCCAGGAAAGGGGGCCACTGGATCAGACAATTTTATTGAATTTCTTCTTTTCTGAGGAACCTCATTACTGCTTTCTAGATTGTCAGAACATAGAAAGAGGTTGAAACACTCAATTTCAAATAATAATATTTAGGACAAACAAGCAAATGTCAAAAGAAAACAAATTACCAGCAACTATATGGAAGTACCCTTAATATCAGTAGTTATTAAGAAAACTCAAATCAACATTTCAAGACACCATTCCATTACAGGTGGGAAAGTAGCATCCAAAACACACAAAGGAAGTGTTGACAATGATGTGGAGGAAGGAAAACTGTCATCTTTTTGTTGCTTACCATTAAGCTTGTACCACAGAGCAATAACAAACACATACAATATAATATATATATTATATGTATAATATAATACCATGCTATAATATATATCATGATACACATATTCACATACACAGACAGTTTAATCTGTGACCTAGATATATGAATGTATAATCAGTGTTCAATGAATCCTAGTACTAAAGGAAATTAGCAAACTTTATCCATGAATCATCAAGAAAAACACGACTGTATGACTGGTTCTTGCCTGGAACAACACTACAGCTAGAAAGCAGAGGACAATTTTCAGCTGACCAAATGTGACTTTGCAACATCAGGACTTGAAATAGCACTTGGAAGTCCATGCTGCCAATGAGCACTCAAAGAATCATGGAGTACATTGTGCAGTTCATCTAGAAGGTAAAACAAGGGCTTGGGCTTAGCGCAGTGTGATAGAATGGTTTCTAGCACACTTGAGACACTAGTTTTGACCCCAGAATTACAAAATGGGGTGGGGATAAGAATCCACCCACATTTTTGTGGTTCTTGCCCATTTTTGGTCAAATTAATTCACCTGGAAACATCATGTTACCACTTCCCTCACTGCTAGACCCAACATCCCCTCCCTCAGTTTCTCTGTGTTTCTTTTTTAATGATGCCCTCCTCTCCTAATGATTGCTAAAAACATAGAAAGGGTTCTGAAAAGTGGGGAGGAACTGGGCCTATTCAAAATGTAAAGGCCAAATGAACTATTCGGAGCTTTGTTTACTGCATTTTCCTTTTTCCTTAAACATCTCAGACTAGATTCTAGTGTTGCCATGAACTGAAACATCTCAAAGGTAAAATAAATAAACATGATATGGAAAGATATCTCAGTGGTTAAAAGCACCCACATCAGAAGGCTAGCACATGCCTTCAAATCTAGTTCCAAGGGACCCTCCCATTTTGGCCTCTGTGTGGACAGGGCAAGCAGCGAGCAGGCCCTCGATCCCAAGAAGTAAGATGGGAGATTTTTTATTTCCGTGCCAATGGAAGCTATATGAGGAATCAAACCTTCTACCCTCACCTGGTAGTGCCAGGATGGGCTCCCCCTCCTCACTGCAGGAGGAAACTAACAAAATGAAAAGGTGTCTAACCCCAGACTCTCACAATGGAGTCCTCAAAGTGAGCAAGTTTCTATCACCCACTCATCATGCCAAGAGCCCACCAGAGTTTGTCTAACACGAGAGAAGGCAATGGGAGTCCCTACATCAGTGCCAAAGAAGCTAGAACTATCTGACAAGTATTTTAAAGATTCTATCATAAAAAGCCCTCAAGAAGCAATCGCAAACACCTAAGACAAAGAGTAGAAATTCTCAGCACAGCTATGGAAGACATAAAGAGAAGTCATGAGACATTTTCAGGAGTGGAACAATTAAAAAGTAAAAGCTAAGACAGCCGATTGCCTGGATAGAGCAAGTGAGATGGGTAAGAAATCAGTGAACCTGAGAGAAAGCAAGGGAAAGTGACCAGTACAAAGAGCAGAGAGAAAACAGACGGGGGGAGGGGTGGGTAAACACCCACAGACACCCATGAAACTATAGCAGATAAGTTATCACCCTGTACTTAAGTCCTACAAGGAGACCAAAAAGCTGGTGTTAGTTAACACAAGCACACAATAGTGGACACTACCAAACTGATAAAAGGGATTCAGTTTCACTGGTGGTTAAGAATCGAACAATAAGTTAAAGTTTTATCTTTTGTCTCTCTAATTGACCGACCAAGTTATTTAGGACCAGTAACTTCCAAGTTGGTGAGCGTATAAGAAGCAGGAGCTCTGAGGTCGGTGGCTCTTTCCATCAGTGACACACTTAGGTAGGTTTTGGAAAGCAGCCTTCTGGCAATCGCCATCAAAGTTACAAATGTGCACATTCACTGATACTGAAATGCTACTTCCAGAAGTGAATTTAGCCCCTGAAATGACCACATGTTATTTGGATAATGTATATTTCAGAAAGGCTATTTCTGACAATAGGTGGGATAAAGAAAGATTATACATAAAGATGTCTGTGAGATCCAAATGGTTAATGATGGATGGTCTATTGGTACTACACATATGATCCAGTTGTGTATGATATATATAAAGCAGACTTATCCACTTTGATATGAAAAATACTTGCAAACGCACAATATGCATACAATAGTCCAGTTCCTGCAAATACAATGTGCAAAAAGTGGGCAAAACGATTAGAAACCTTTAGCATGACACCCCATTCCAAACTGTGTCTACTTAGAAATCTACAGAATTGAAAAACCAGAAAGTGTCACAACATTGGTTAAGGTTCCTATACCTGTGATAAAATAATTGGACAGCAGCAGTTTAAGGGGGAAGGGACTTGTTACAATTCACAGCTTCTAAGGACAACAGTCCGTTGCGGTGCGGAAGGCACGGTTGTGGGAGTGACTTCATTTGCACTGATGGGAATACGCAGTAGAAGAAGGCTCTTCCCTGTCTAGCCCAGTCCCACGAAACCGAGTTCTCTCCACCCACTGGGCCCCCACAGTCGCTTAGGAGGTGATTTGCTCCTGTCTTTGCAGATCAGGAAGTACAAAGAGTGGTAGGAAAGAAACAGGGATGAATATGTCCCTCCAAACCCACCCCCAGTGACCTACGTGTTACAGTTCAACCATATCTTCTAAATGCTCTAAACCTCCAAAATGGGACCACCACTTAGGAACCAAGCATTCAAACACATGGGCCTGTAGGGCGTTTCCGACTTCAGCTCTAGCCAACACTATACAGAATGATTCATTTGAGCAGAGAGACACTCAGAGGAGACTGAATTTGATGGGGGTGGAGGACAAAAGTGCCATGTTTAGACTTTTTTCTCTACTTTTTGCACCTTTGAGTTTTACCAATTTTTAAGGGTGCATTGATTATTAAGTGTATAACAAGAAGATTATGAAGAGACAACTATTTGTCCTTAAGGGAGTACTAGAAAAGGAACAGTAATAGTTGCTCACATTTATTGTCTGCAAATCAGGTGCCAGACATTGAACCAAATGCTTGTCCCATATTTTTCTATTCAAGAAAATTTTATGAGATAGTATGTGATGGAGGGGGTGTTTTTTTCTTTTTTTCTTTTTCTTTTTTTTTTTTTTTTGAGACAGGGTTTCTCTGTAGCTTTGGAGCCTG
>LOEQ01007973.1:32235-44361 GCA_001685075.1 Bramus lutescens
CAGACATGGTGACATCATAAACATAGACATGGCGACATCATAAACCCAGACATGATGACATCATAAACCCAAACATGGTAACACAAACCCTCACATGGTGACATCATAAACTCAGACATGGTGACATCATAAACACAGACATGGTGACATAAGCCCAGACATGTTGACATCATAAACACAGACATGGCAACATAACCCTGCAGGCAGCAGGCTAAGGCAGGGGTTATGTTGGATAGATTTTTACCAACCTGACACAAAAGAAAGTCATTTGGGAAGAAGGAACTTCAGTTGGAGAAACTAGCTCCATCAGATTTGTCTGTCGGGTATTTTCTTGATTACCAATTACATGAGAGGTCCCAGCTCACTGTGGCAAGTGCTACTCCCATGCAGTGCCACCATGGGCAAGTATCCCTGATTGTATAAGAAAGCAAGCTCTGGGAACCTGGCAGTAGATAGCACTTCTCTATGGTTTCTGATTCAGTTCCTGACTCCAGGTTCCTACCTGGAGCTCCTGTCCTGGCTTCCCTGGATAATAGACTGTCTTGAGGACATGTGAGCCAGATAAACCCTTTCCTCCCAGAGTCATCTTTGGTCACAACATTTAACTGCAGCAACCCTAAGCAAATTAGGACAAGGCTATATTGCTATGAGTTTTAAAAAAAATGGGATGTAGTTATTGGACAAAGATGGCAGGGAGCTAGATAAACTACAGCTGGGTGCTATAAGCAGAGGGACAACCACCCAAAAAGACGCATTCCCAACATGGAAAAGGCCTCCATCTAGGCTAGAAGTCTGCAGGAGTAACGGGAATTCTTTTTTCTCTGTCTCTGTTTCTATGCAGTAGCTCAAGAGGCAAACTCAGGCTGGCAATTAGCTGTCAGCTGATCACCAATTCAAATGTCCTGGAGTGGGCCGGCCTGATGATCTGCACTTGCAGTAATCATTTGGCTGGGTGAATCAAATTATACTTTCCAATGCCACTTCAAATCAGGATGGCTCTGTCTGCATTCATTTTTGGCAGTGCGTATTACCGCGCAACTTATTTTCTTTGATATTGACTCTATGTGGGCAAGAAAGGAATTCAGGTTTCTTTTTTACGGTCTGCTCTACAGGAAAGACCAAAAAGTTTCTGAGATTTGTAAGGAGACTCATTAGGATCTATTCCATTTTAATGGCTAGGCTTTCACACTGAAATGGAGAGGGAAATGTGTTCTGCCCTTGCAAGGTAGAGATTTTTCCTCCCAGTAGCTATCTGATTTGGGAACCTCAATCTTTGATAATGCCATGTGCAGTGATCAATCAGATGTAATGATCAAAAGGCAGTTCACCTCAGTCAATCCCAATAAACAAATAGCTGTGATAGTGGCAAACCTAATGTGTTCTTCACTTCGAATTCTGTTGCCAATAATTGGCCTCATTAACGTCTGTGAAGTTAGCTGCTCACTAAAGTTGGGCAAGTTGTACATTAGATGTGTTCAGTGGTTTGCAAACCTTTGGGAATAATAGACTCCTGAATCAGCATCTCACTAACTCCATGGAAGTGAACAAGCTAAGAAGTGAAGAGGCCGAAGGGACATAGGGGGAATGAAAGAGATCAGTATATTCCCATAATTCATCACCTTCCTGCGAATTAAAATTTTCTTTCTCAAGCTAGATATGAGGGTTAGCTGTGTCGCTTTTTTTTTAGGCTTCATTTTGACAGAAAATGAACTTGATTTCTCTGTGTCATCTAGCTTTCAAATTACCCTGCCCACATCTGTCAAATGCCTTCGCTGTTCAATTATAAAAACTGTATCCAGGCTGGGTTATGAGAATGCTGTGTGCTGGCGCCACAGCCACAGATGCCCTTGGGTTGAACATCAGGTTCACGGCAGTCTTCCCAAAGAAGGAAATATACTTCCAGCTGTTACAGCAGACTCATCCTTCTTGGAGAGAGGGGGAGCACAGCAAGCGAGCCCTCGGTAGAGTGTGTAAAATATGCATATGGAGAGACAGGAGGCAGCAGAAAGAGTGGAAATAGATTTGACAAAATCAAGTGCACGCCTGTAGGAACAGCCAGGGTAGACGGACTGTGTGTAGCATGCACTTTGCCTGGAGATAAAGAACATTTTGGTCTTGAATTACCCTATATATCAGCAGCATCCATGTTCCTCAAAGATACCCATTTTCCAATTCGCTTTTCTGCCATTAGTGTCTTTGAATTCCACAGGGAACATATCTCTTTTCCTGGCTACCTTTTCTCCCTTAAGTGCTGTCCAGGGAACTTTCAGCACCATGTTGCTTAGTCAACATTTTAATTATTTGAGAAAGACAAAGGATCTCCTTGGTGAGTGGTTTTCTGACCAAATGAGAACCAACCCAGGTACCAGTTGTTCCAATTTCATCTGGGATTTCTCACTCACCACCTAAGCTGGGAGCTTAGATCCAGCAAGATACTGGCTTTGCAGAACCCAACACTACAATGACCTCTTACTTGGTTGTTTTCTGTTTGGATTCTTATTTCCACACCAATTCAATTCCACACAGCAATACTAGGAAGAAATATAAAGTGCATCTTGTCCCTGTCTTCCTTCCAGCCCTCCAGTGGTGACACTGTCTTAAGAATGTCCCTGACTGCTATGGGTCATTCTGCCTTAGCTCACCCTGGTTCCACCCAACCCATCATCCAACACCAGTCCCCGACCGCCTTGCTCCATGTGTTATCTTCCGATATCACACTTCTTGGTCAATGTCATCTACAGATAAACCCATCTTACTTAATACCCCTCCCCATTACTTCTCTTCCCTTTATTTTTGAGATTATAATACAATTACGTCATTTCTCCCTTCCCTTTCCTCCCTTAGAACCCTTCCATGTACCCCCTCCTTGCTCTCTTTCAAATTCATGGCCTCCTTTCTTTTGATTGTTGTTGCATATATGTATATACATATATGTATATACTTACATGTATATTTGTATATACATAAATATATATACATATATATTCCCAAATATAACCTGTTCAGTTTGTGTAATTGTTACTTGTATGTTTTCAGGACGGGCCATTCAGTATTGGATAACTAATAAGCATGCTCTTTCCATTGGAAGGCTATTTCTCCTGCTCTCAATATCCCTTGGTTGCCTATAGGTTTTTATGTAGGAATGAGGCCCTGTTGGCTTTCCCCTGTCAACGTTGGCATGTCTATTGGTGTCATCCTGATTTAGGTCTTACTTTGGCAACATATCGGTGAGATTTTATGGGTGTGGTTTCTGACATTGATAGGTGACAGAGTCACCTAGCAAACTCTCTGACTCTTACCCTCTTCTCCCCCGCTCCTCCACAATATTCCATAAGCTTTAGATACAGGATTTTGTCCACTGGATAAACTCTGCAGTTTGATTGGTCATGGTTTTCTGTAACAGCTATGCAAGCTTCCAAAGGAGGGAAGCAACCAACAATCCGACCCCACTGTGAC
This sequence comes from Bramus lutescens, assembly GCA_001685075.1. Classification (NCBI taxonomy): domain Eukaryota; kingdom Metazoa; phylum Chordata; class Mammalia; order Rodentia; family Cricetidae; genus Bramus; species Bramus lutescens. The sequence continues at coordinate 35,692 of LOEQ01007973.1, forward strand.
ACCTACGAACCACAACAATCAGCATGGCACAATAAACCTAAGGGTATGGTAGTAACATGCATGCATTAGCAGGAAGCATCAGTTTCCTGGACTTAATACCAGTTCACCAGGAAGGAAAGCATGCCTGCTACCGGAAATACAGCCTAGGGCTGGTGAAATAGTATATCGCCCAGAAGAGACAAGCACCACTTTCCTAAACCAACATAATACCTAACTACACATTTAATAATTTGCCCTTGCACCCACATATAAGTGTAGTTCTCACCTCTCATCAAGGAGACTTCTCTTCACAAGACAGAGAACATCATAGAAACCCCATTACTTTTTCTCAGATTGCAATGATTATTTTCTTCATGAAATATGTCATTTTAAACCACACAGATTATTTTCTTACCTGTGTCTTTCCCACACAAATGAAAATTTGAACTGGTTATAAACCTCCTCTGCCTTACTCCCCACTCCATCCTTGTGTTCCAAAATATATCCTGGCATATTCTAGGCCAATGAAAAAAATGATTTGAGATACTAATATTCTAAAAAATATTGCAGGTCATGTTTCACCAGTTATTCTGAAATACACAAACCTGCTATTGAATAACAGTGTTCCACAGTTAATTCTCTTGTCTCTTTCGACAATATGGCAATCAATGTAGGAATCATTTTTCAAACCAAGGCACTGTCTTTGGAAACTGAAGAAGAAACAAATTCATTGAAGCTCACCAGAAAGCTCTAGGCTGCTTTCTTTTTTCATTATAAGTCAGCCAAGGCTCAGGAGAGTTAGCATCCGTGCTCGACACTTAGAAGTTGAAAATGAGATCAAATGAATTGGAGGACAACCACGTCTCGTGTTAATGTTTTCCTCCTCGCGTGAAGAAAATGAGATGATGTGAGCCATGACTCCATTTGAAAATGAAACTTTGTATTTCTATTTGCTTCTACATTAAAGCACACTTTTTCCCTTCCTTTCAGACTCTTCATGTTGGTGAATGTTTCAATATTTTACATTTATTAGGATCAGGCTCATTACAATTGTGCAAGTAAGACAAGCACAGATATTGAGTCCCTCTGAAGCATAATTTCTAAATTACACAGTAAACAAATGAGGCTAGGCTAGAACCCAACTCACAACCCTTCCACTAATGTGGTGAAAAATAATAAAACACAGGTCAAGGTTTCTTGCTCTTAAGAGGTAAGTTTATAAATAATCCACTGTATTTTTACTGGTTCAAGTAGACAGTTTATCCAGGAATCTACTAGATACCCTACTTGTCTCCCAACATACAAAAATGTTCAAAATTAAGCCCATCATAGGATTCTTTTGCCTATCGTTTGCAAATAGTCACGCATAAGAAACTTTATTTTGCTCTGAAATATATGTTGATTTCTGATTAGCTGATTATAGAAGTCAGAAGAAATACCAAAATGAAGTGATGACTCACTGAGATGACAGTGAGCAAGTGTCTTTAAATTTATAATTGCCCTTGAATCTACTTAATTTAGCTTAAAGCCATGAGGCATAATTGAGACAAATGGCTGTGCAGAGCAGGTACCAGACATGACAAGAGGTTGCCTGTGCTCATTTTTGTTGCTCTGCTTCCACCCAACACTTTTCAGTGTTTTTCAGCCAACACTTTTCCTATAATGGCTATAAAATTTTATAGGCTCTTTCCCACCATTAGCTGTGGGCATTTACATGTTAAATGCTTGCAACAAATGAAAAGCATGGCTCCATTGTTTCACGGGGTGAAAACCATGATTATGGCTATTCTGAATGGAGAACACATCTAAAAAGCAACATTTCATTTCTCCTCCTTGTGAGGCACCTATGCAAGCTCTGTGGGAAAGCCTGTTTCGTTCACAGCTTTTCTATTTTTGAAGCAAGATAGATTCTTGCACAAGGAACCTGAAGATCTTACAGTCAGCCAAGCAGAAGACACCTCGAAGGTTATTTTTGTCTAGGGGACTTGTTTACAATTAAATATAATTCTCCCTCAAGTGCATCTGACTAAGAAGTTGTCCTTTCACAGGGCTTCAAGCAAACGGCTCACCGTCTACTTATGGCTATGTGCTTGTCTGTTTTTTAATGAAAAAGAATGGGACAACACTCTCCAGGACTTGTGTCTGAAGCCATCCTCTATCACGGAAACAGCAGGATGGCAGACATTTAGGATTTCTTAGCCAATTTTCTCCTCCAGGAAAAGTCAGCAACTTACTCTTAACATGTTAGAGTTTATTGTTGCAGATTATTATTCAGGGTTATTATCAGAAATATTCAGGGTCATTTGGGTCTAGTAAAATAAGGTGTGAAAAGCTGTGTTAGTGGTTAGCTAAAACTGTTAAAATATACAGCTCCTTGATCATTCTAGAGTATTTTGACTTGATTTCCCACTTCTCTGTTCATTTCTCTGCCACCAACAGCTTTCGAAAGCACTGTCACCCTCACCCTCACCAGAGTAGCAAACAAGCTGCAGGATCTTCACATCCTATAGACCAAATGTCTTCCCAAGAACTCAGCCACTCCAAAGATGCTTCTGAAATGACGGGCTTTCTGTTGTTATGAAACCAGCATTCCAGCTTCTGAAATTCATTCCCTTTGTGCTTTAGCTGTCTGATGTTGGTCTTCTACATGTTTATGTGGTTTTCGCTTTTATTTTGTGGTGCTGTAGATGGAACCTAAGCCCTCACACTTTGGTGTGGGAAGTCCATCTATATATGTGTTGCTTTTATTGGTTAAGAAAGAAGCTGCTTTCAACCAATGGCTTAGCAGAATATAGCCAAGCTGGAAGAGCTATAGAGAGACAAAGTAGGCGGAGTCAGCAAGAAGCCAAGTAGCCCTGCTGGAGACAGATGCCAGACTTGATGCCTGATGGAACTTTACCCAGTAAGCCACAGCCATGTGGCGATATACAGATTAGTGGGGATGGGTTAGTTTAGGATATAAGAGTGAGCTAAAAGTATGCATAAGCTGTTGGCCAAACAGTATTGCAAATAATATAGTTTCTGTGTGTTTATTGCGGGACTGGGTGGGACAGAAACATCCACCAACACCACTTGGTAAGCACATGCTCTACCAGTAAACTAAAAGACATACTCTGAGGCCCTGAATTTTTATCTTAGTTTGACCTTTCACTGATATGTATTTGAACTATTTCTTATGATTCTCTTCTATATATTGACACCTAAGTTATCTGACCAATAGTGGGTCCTATATAAGAATCTGAATTGATTTTAAATTGTATGCTATGTGCTATTAATAGGACATTATTGTAAACTGCTCAAGGCTCCATTCCAAGTAGGTTTCTTACTGTATGGTTTGGATGATAATGATCCCCATAGGTTCGTATGTTTGAATACTTGGTGCCCAGTTGGTGGAAGTCTTTGGGAGGAAGTGTGTGACCTTGTTGGAGGAAGCCTGTCATAGGGACAAGCTCTGAAGCTCCAAAAGCCCCCCTGTCATTCCTAGTGCACTCTATGCCTCCTGCTTGTGGTTTAAGTTGTGAACTCTCAGCTGTTGAACTCAATTTTGAGATTATAATACAATTATATAAGTATATAATATGATGTATAAGTATAAGATGGCTTAAAATGGTGTTTTATCCCAGCATAGAAAAATAACTGATGCAGAAACTAGTACCAGGAGTAGGGTATGAAAAACAGCAAGAGCAGCAAAAAGAAATACCTAATGTGCAGTCTGGAGATGAAAAGAACCTGGTAAAGCTTACTGCCACAGCTAAGGCTTGTTAAAGGTTGAGAGATTTGTTCTTGTCAAAGGTTAATGAGTTTCAAATCTGTATTGGAATAAATGAAAAGGTACCCTTGCAACACTCAACCCCAATAAGCTTCCAAATTATAAAGACTATGGCTTAAGGAATTCTCTGCTTCTAGAAAGGAGCAACAAACAAAAGCTCCTGCCAATGTGGTTCAAAGAGGCCAGGCTCCATCCCAGCAGGCAGTCAAACTTGCCAGTCTCATCCCTGTAGTGCTGGATTTAAAGTCATGACAGATAAGTAAGTAACTAGATTGTGAAATCCTCCTCCAAAGTTACAGAGGGTCACTGAAGCCAGGAAATGCATGTGGCAGGGATCTCCCTTCATGGAGGCCTTTCATTGCAAGAAGTTGTGAAAGCTGTATCTGAATGGAGCTGGAGACCCCAAGATATTGGAGATGCCAGAACTGGGAGAGATTTGCCAAGGGGAGCTGCCAACAAGGAGTGGAACCATCCTAAGAGAGAAGCAGGCTGCAGGCAACAAAGCTGGAAGCCCTAAGCCCTAAGACATTAGAAACAGAACTACATACAGGACACGGAGTGTGTCCTGCTGGGTGCTGATCATGCAGGACCAGTATTGTTCCACTGTCCCCCACCCCAAATCTTCCCTCTTGGAGTGGTAATGTATATTCTGTGCCATTGTATGTTGAAAGTTTGTAATTTCTTTGGTTTTATAGGGGATGGCAATTAAGAAACTACCTCGAGTCTCTGAAGAGATTTTTAGATTTTTGGACTTCTGAACTGTGTTGAGACTAAAAGACTATGAGGACTTTTGAAGCTGGGTTAAATGAATTATTATATGACCATTAGATTATGGGGGCCACATAGTGGAATGGGGTTTATATGTTCTATCTTTTATAGCAAGGATCACTAGAAGTTTGTGGCAAATCACTAGTGTTTACCCAGAATTACCCAGACACTGAGAAAATAAACCACTCCCCACAGATAGGACCCATTTTAGAGCTTTGAGGTGAAATAATAGATGTCCTGATGGGGGCAAATTTATGTTTATTGATAAGCATTGGTTTTTCAAACATTAATGTTCATTCTGTGCCAACACATAAACACAAATGTGCATCCCAGTGGACTTGTCAGAAGTCCAAAATGAAAGCACAATGGACTGTGACTGCCACACACCTCATTGTGCCAAGCTGTAGCAAATCCCTTTGTTTCTCTATAACTCGGCTTCCAGATCTTTGGATTCAGTGATGGTACTTACACCCCTGTGGTATTTGGTAGTTTCAGTCTAAAGAAATGAGTCAGATGCATGAAACGATAATTCCCTTTATTCCAACAATACACATCCAACAGTCCCAAGATGTTTTGCCCTTGTGTTTAAGCTTTCCAAATAGTCTCGAAGTGTTTCCTTCAGAAAAACACGGCAGGAAGCTTGCCGCAAATCAGTTTCAGCAAGGTCAGTGCAACCTATACATCCTGTTCATAAGAAGCTTTCTTTTCTTGCATGGGATGAATACTGGGTCCAAAATATTTCCAACTACTGTGTTTCATAACAACACTGGAGTAGAATACTAAATCTTTTGTGACTGTGATAAGCTTGGACCAACTCTAGTTTGCCTCAAATAACACTGCTACTATTGAAATTAGACACTAAGTCCCCGGCTATTTTCATTTTACTTAATGAACACAGAGGGAAAGTCTCAGGGTCAAGGAAGAAAAAATTAACAACTAGAATTGTGAGGAATGTCTGCTGCAAATTTTAAAGACACAGTTTGTTTACACTGAAGTTTGCCTGCTAATCAGAAATGTCAAATCTATTTGAGACATGTAACTACATCACAGTCTTTCAAATGATGGATGGTTATCTGCATAGGTTCCTTAGAGTATGTTTGTATATTAACAACGTAAATTACTCAGAGGCATAGACATACAGAATTGCATGCTGACTAGTTAACCATGTCACAGAAAGTTATTGATGTCGGATAACACTGATTGAGTTGTGGCTAAGCCCCCAAAAGCTCATGCTGACAACAACGCTGGTTCTGGGCATCAAATCCCCAGATACTGGTTCATTTTATTCAGGGCATCACACACGGTGTTCAAATCACTGCGTAGGTCCTGTACCACATTTTCAATACTTCTGGTGTCTTTCAGAATTTCGATGCTCTGTGTGTAGGGGTTGAAGTATACTGAAAAGGGACGGGCAATTGACTTTGCAAAGTCCCTGTAGAATAAACAAAAACAGAAAGAGACTCAGTCAACCACCATGGGGAAAAGAAACAGAAAGGAAGAACAGCCAGAGAAATTTCAAAGTTATACTCTATAGAAGAAAGAAAATCAAGTTTACCTCATCTTTTCTTTGGCTTCTTCAAAACTTTCTGAAACAAAATAGGCATCCTGGAAGGTGGTGATCAGGCATTCCTGCAAGCAGGTTGTCTTTGGGTCAAAGGCTTTTATGCACGCCTTGTCAGAAAGAGCATGCTGCAAAAACATACCAAAGAATTCATCAAGTCCACAATGAGGCTTCCAAAATGCTATAGCATCACACTTACTAGCCAGTAATCCTCAGACCTGCTCAGTTACTAGTCTGCCATGGAGCAAAGAACCCTCTCTGTGCAGGGTAAATCGGCTGTTAGAAAAGGGTTTTATTTCGGCTTTTTTAAGTCTCCTGGAAGTTGCAGAAGAAAATGAGCTCATGTTATTATTTTAGATAATATCAGGCAAATTCTTGCTGAAGGGCAGTTCAGAGCTATCCCCTGACACAAATGGAATTTTAAATCTACACCATGAATAGAAGCAGGTACGGCAAAAAATATGCTCCTAAATTTGCTGCTATAAGCAATGTACTAAAATTTCACTTAAATGGCAGAAGTAATAATTACCTGCGTGGAGAGGTAATTGAGACTCTCACCTAACTATTTGTGGACTCGTTGGGAGATGTTTTGAGGCCAGGTACTGTGTGTCAACAGAGATTGGAGTGGGCTCCTACATTGGAGAGTTCTTGCAAAGTAATCATTTACCTTCCATAAAGTACAGCAAAGTAATATACAGCAAATAAATATTGCCAGTTGGGGGGCAAAGAACCAATATTAATAGGTATACTTAAGCCTGAAGCAGGCATTAGAAAAACAGGAAAGCCAGTATAATTACTCGTTGAGCCATAATTGGCTCCATTCAGCTCACCAAATGCCTGGCATGAAGAACAACAAGGAATCCTGAATGGCTGGGTCTTCAAGATAAACTCAGTGATGTTAAAGGTTAGCAGTCACCTCTTACCACATCCCACCTGCCTACTTCTAGACTCTTAATGGATGGTTCTGAAACAATGTGCAGAAGAACCATTGAGAAGCATTGGAAACCACAGACACTCAAGCCTTCAGTCTATCCACTAAGTCTAGATGAAACCCAGAATGGAGTATTTGAAAGGCATCCAAGGCAACTCTGACATAAGAGTTTGTGAACTATACTCCTGTAGATTTTATTCTTTACCTAAGAGGTAGTTTTATCAGTAGAAGGGGAGAAGGGGGTGGCAAAAATTGCCTTGAACCAAGTCTTACAAAATGGAGGCTCTAATCACAAGTTGATATATGTATGTGTAACCTTGATAGATCATTTGACCTGAGGGTCCTCTACATTCCATGATTCATACATTAGCCTGAGACATTTAAACTGGGTGGTTCTAAAGATTCAATCTAAGGCATCTCCTTGATCCCACCCAAAGCATGTCTCTGCCTCTTTGTCTCCTCAACCAAATAGTAAGAATTTCTAGAAAACTTAAAAACCAATGGCCTCTCCCTCCAACCCCCCCCATCAACATTCCCGGTGCATTCCCTCCAACAATTTCAGAATGCACATGATTATTTACAGCCCTTGGTGAGGAAAGCTGTGGTTTTTCATGTTTGGAAATACAATTGAGAAGCGATACTGACAAAAACAGAAGGCAGCAAGGGAATCGTGACTTGTTTTTCCACAAAATCCTGCTGTCCAGATCAATGCATACATGAATCATGGAATGCAGAGGACCTTCAGCACAAACTTTCCTTTTCCATACTGCAGAACAGCTTCACTCTGAGGCAGAAGGTCATTATGCCTAAAAATGCACTTCTGCAGGCCTCAGCACAGCACACTGACCATCTGGGAAGTCTGGTTCCACATGACCAATAAATCCTGTCCACATTTCCCAAACTTCACAGTTTTACAAAACAAAAATGTCTTTTCATGAGAGCTATTGCCCCTTTGCAAAGAGCTGGCTTCCTGATGGCTTGCTGTGGTTTTCAGAATTAGAAGTTGCTTTCTTTGCAGTCACACACTATGATTACATTTAACTGACGTGTGTTGCTTTAATTGTCCATTCATCCATGGGTCCACATTGAAGAAGGACACCGACTGACTTGGTGTCCACAGTCTTCTGACTCTCTTCCCTACTCTGGGAGGCAGAGGCAGACCAGTACAACAACAAGCTATAAGAACAATTAAGCCATGGGTCCTCGGGACATCTCTGCTGAGCCGAACACTTTTCACGGAGTTGAGAACAAGCACAAAAGGAAATGAAACTCAGTGACACTGTCAGACTCCGATCCCTCTAGAAGACCTTAGCAACCAGTGTGTGTGCAGAGCACCTGCACAATGTATGTATTCAACAGCAATGACTGAAAACAGTGAAGGTTTTGAAACATTCATCATGGGGCTATTGCCCTGACTCTCCCGATGTCTACATTCATATAGTAGGAAAAAGAGGATTAGAGTAGATCAAGAAAATCCTCAGAGGACAGGATGCCCTCCCTTAGGTTTCAAGGGGGAAAAACTCAATGAGTGTAGCAATGAACCGGAGCCTGCTTGTTTGTGTTTCTGTCCCACCCGGTACCCCACAGCCGTTTAGCCCCAAAGAAAATCACACAGAGATCTCTAAAGTTATAAAGCTGATTGGCCCATTAGGTCAGGCTACT